>CM077348.1:51723205-51935705 GCA_039655645.1 Ammopiptanthus mongolicus | reverse complement strand
GATAAAAATAAGATACACTTGGGCCAGAAAAACCTGTTCCCAAAATAAATATATATATTTATTTTTGGAAGAACAGGTTTTTGCCAGTAAAAAAACGTATTCGTGTGGTGTTTTTTGAAACGTATCAATAAGCTAGGCCCATGCTTCGAGTTGTTTCATGCCATAAATAAACTCAAACACTTAAGAAATCCGTTGGACAGACGGATTCACACCTTTTACAACCAACATAGTCCTCCGTTCTTGGGGCAGAAGCAATTTGCTTAGCTTTACATCCGTCCCAAGGGATCATTTCTAATACATCTGTGGGACAAGCTCGGACACATTGAGTACATCCTATACATGTATCATAAATCTTTACTGAATGTGACATTGGATCTATAGTAATTTTTTAACATAAAAAAAAAAAAAAATTCGATCTAGTAAACTCGTAAATGAATCATATATTTAGATTCCAGACGAATCGATGATTTACCAGAATCTTGGTAATTAAAATCGAGATTTCTGGATCAATTGAAAAGAAAAAAAAAAAGGGCCAAGATACTTTGATTTCTTACGTTTTCGCGAACATGATCATAAGTTGTGCAACATGCATGCTAATTTGAATTGATGAATATTATACACTACTATTTCTATCAAATTCTACTTTTTCTTATTAATTATGATTATAAATAAATACTATTTATTCAACAAATTCGATTGATTGATATGAGTTGATTTTCTGTTACGAGAAATTGAGGAAACAATAGCCAATCTGAAGCAGCTGCAATAGCTATAAAAAAAATTGAAAAAATATTTCCTTTTAATTGGCGACTATCAAAAAAATCAGAAAAAGTGACAAGATTTATATTAACTGCATTCAATATAAGTTGGCTTAATTACACTTTTGGTCCCCCAGGTACCACGATTGTGCAAATTTGGTCCCCCGGGTTTTAATTGCGCCAATTGGGTCCTCCAAGTATTACGATTGTGCAATTTTGGTCCCTCAAGTTTCAATTGCGCCAATTGGGTCCCCACGTATCATGATTGTGCAATTTTGGTCCCCCAATTATCACAATTGTGCAATTTTTAATGTCAGTAGCCTACATATGAAACGTGGGACTAATTTGACACTTAGTGAAGTCAACTTGACAGTTTACAGGACATTCTTATAGGACATCATTGTCATATCACACAATTTAATGGTCAAATGCACGTCATTAAGTGTCACATAAGAATGACACGTAAGCTGCCAAACTAGTCTCATTAAGTGCCAAATCAGTCGCACATGTGCTTCGTAGGCTATTGATGTTAAAAGTTGCATAATCGTGATACTTGGAGGATCAAAATTGCACAATCGTGGTACTTGGGGATCAAAATTGCACAATCATGATACGTGAGGGACCCAATTGACGCAATTGAAACTTAGAGGGCCAAAATTGCACAATCATGATACTTGGAGGACCCAATTGGCGCAATTAAAACCCGGGGGACCAAAATTGCACAATCGTGATGCCTGAGGGACCAAAAGTGCAATTAAGCCATATAAGTTCAAGACATATAAGGGCTCTAACCATATTTCGGCTCGTGATCAATCCATAGATACCTATAGAAAATAAATAGACGCACAGATTGATCATTCAACTCTAGCCTTATTTTTCACTGATCGTTTTGAATCACCCATGAATCTACAAAATAACAAGTTCATAGAAATATTTATTACCATTCATTTCAAATGGAAAAAAGATCTAATATCTAATTCTAGGATATTACCTTTCAAATGGATACATCCACCTATATTGTACTGGTCCACCAAGTCTTGCTTCATATGCGAGATGAACTGGGAGATGCTCCATGGAATCAAAGAAACCAGGAGGAAATATTCTCTCCAACTTGCATAAAATGATTTGAATGTTCTGCTCCATCTTAATCAGTTCCTCTTCCCTCAACGTTGCAGAGCACAAATCTCTAAAGAATTGACTTAATTCAGTAAGCGGATTCAAGACATGGACTGGCAAGGAACTAAAAGCAATAGGAAGTAAACATTCCATGAATACATGGCAGTCATGGCTTTTCATCTCATGCATCCTTCCCTTGTTGACATCGACACATCTTGCCAAATTGGAAGAATAACTGCCTGGCATCCGTAATTCTATTATCCACTGACAAACGGACTTTGCTTCCTCAATAGTTAAACTATAATTAGCTTTCGGTTTTAACATCCTCCCATTAATATGCCGCTTTAACTCCAATTCTGGTCGCCTACAGTACAAAGCTAGGACCATTCTTGCCTTCTCATTGTCTTTAGTCTTGCCACTGACATTCATGACCGTGTTGAATATGTTATCAAAAAAATTCTTCTTTATGTGCATAACATCGAGATTGTGTCTCAACAGATTATCTTTCCAGTATGGGAGCTCCCAAAAAATACTTCTTTTTGTCCAGTTGTGGAACTCTCCGTATCCTGGTAATCTGGACACACCACCATTGTCAGTGACTGTGGGCAGTTCTCTTACTCTAATCCAAATCTCTTCCAATGAGAACCTAGGCCGGCTCATCCTTTTCAACTTCCCCCTTTTTGAAGGCTTTTCTATTTCGTCTAAATGCATGATCTGTCGATAAAAACCTACAATGCGAGTCAAACCAGGAACTGTTCCCCCCGTATTTCAAGTTAAAGGCCTTTGTATACTCCATGCAATGCGGACATGCCAATTTACCATGAGTACCCCAACCAGACAACATACCATAAGCAGGGAAGTCATTAATGGTCCACATCAAAGCTGCCTTCATAAAAAAAAATTGCTTTCTTGCGATATCGTACGTCAACACGCCGTTCCACAACCTCTTTAAATCATCAATCAAAGGCTGCAACTAAACATCAATAGCGGCCTTCAGGTTGGATGGGCCCAGTATGAGGCACGTCAAAAACATATAAGGTTTAGACATGCACATTTCAGGAGGAAGATTGTACGGGGTTACAATTACGGGCCAACATGAATAAGGCGAAGCTGAAGCTTGGATATATGGGGTAAAACCATCAGAGCATAACCTAAGTTGTACATTGCGTGGATCCAAGGCAAATTCAGGATGTACGCGATCAAAATGCTTCCATGCTTCGCCATCAGATGGAATATGTAACACGCCTGAACTTCTTCTATTCTCATAGTGCCACGTCATTTTTCCTGTAGTTTGCATTAAGGCAAACATTTTTTGTAGCCTTGGAATTATTGGCAAATAGAACATTGCCTTTACTGGAACAGGTTTGTTGTTACTTGTTCCAGTCTTGTTATGACAATACCTTGGCGCTTGACAAATTCTGCATTCGACCAACTCGCCATCACTTATGCCAAATTCATTGTTGTAATACAACATACACCCGTTCATGCAACAATCAATTCTCTTGGCTTTCAATCCCAGCTTCGACACTAACCTCTTCGCACCATAATAATTCTATGGTAAAACCCCCTTTATAGGACTCGCGTCCAAAAGCATTTTGGAAAAATTATCCAAACACGAGTCAGAAGCGTTAAAATTGGCTTTGCAAGCTAATAGTCTCACGCACATCGATAATTGAGAGTCTTAGGCCCCTTCATACAACGGCTTATTTGTCTCAACCAAAAGATTATAAAATCTTTGTGCTTCCTCATTCAGAAGTTGTTCCGTATTATCATAATCGTGTGCCTCACTCACCCCGAGAGCGTCACACACCATCTCCTGCATTGACACAAACTGTTCACCATATCCCATATCTACACAACAGCTTGAAGCCCCCGTGCAATTCTCATCAAACCCTAAATCAACATGCGGCACTTCTTTAAACGATACCAAGATCGATGCTTTTAAACAACTAAAGCTCCAGAAACTGTCAGCAGACGCTTGCATGTTCTGATTGTTATGAACCGTATCACATCTCAAGTTTGAAGAAGGAATTTCACACAGATCGGGATTGGTTAAGATCTTGACTTCTCCAGGAAGCATGTAGGTATTTATCTTATCTTTCTAACAAAACCAAGATCACTTCATTTCGACGAGCGTACCTCAAAATACAACTTTTCGGACGCTTGATTATCGGCAGCAGGCGCTTGACTTCAATCTTCAGTGTTTTTTCTTTTCCAGCATTTGTACTTTTGTTTTGATTCACGCTTGACTTCTCTTTATTCTATTAGAATTGCTAAAGCTTTTGTCTTCTTCTATTACAGTACTTCATGCTTCAGGACTTTATAGAAAAGGGTACCTTATTTTATGATCAAGCTTGGACTTTCAATATCTTAATACTTCATTCAAAATTACTTCTCCATCCTTCATAATGTTTCTATTCTGAATAGATGCTTGAATAGATTCACCGGACGCTTCTTAAATTACAAGAAGAATGCCGATTTTATCTCTTTTGTAAAGGGTTCAGTTAATAATGAAGCCAATTCCTGATTTCTATTCTATTCCTAGTATAGTATTCAGACCTTTGTTTTCATTTTCATTTTTTATGATATTTTCAACTTTAGAGCATATATTAACTCATATATCGTTTTCGGTCGTATCAATTGTAATTTCAATTCATTTGATAACCTTGCTAGTCAATGAAATCGTAGGATTATATGATTCGTTCGAAAAGGGCATGATGATAACTTTTTTCTGTATAACGGGATTGTTAGTTACTCGTTGGATTTTTTCGAGCCATTTACCATTTAGTGATTTATATGAATCATTAATCTTTCTTTCGTGGGGTTTTTCCATTTTTCATATGATTCCATGTTTAAAAAAGCATAAAAACCATTTAAGTACAATAATCGCACCAAGTGTTATGTTTACCCAAGGTTTTGTTACTTCGGGTCTTTTAACCGAAATGCATCAATCCACAATATTAGTACCCGCTCTACAATCCCATTGGTTAATGATGCACGTAAGTATGATGATATTGGGCTATGCAGCTCTTTTATGTGGATCATTATTATCAGTAGCTATTTTAGTCATTAAATTTCGTAAAATCATAGAAATTATTGGTAAAAGCAGTAATTTATATTTTTTAAATGAATTATTTTCTTTTGCTGAAATCAAATACATAAATATGAATGAAAGAAACAATGGTTTATGAAACATTTCTTTTTTTCTTCTAGAAATTATTACAGGTTTCAATTTATTCAACAATTGGACCGTTGGAGTTATCGTATTATTAGTCTAATTTTTATTTTTTTAACAATAGGTATTCTTTCAAGAGCAGTATGGGCTAATGAGGCATGGGGATCATATTGGAATTGGGATCCAAAGGAAACTTGGGCCTTTATTACTTGGACCATATTCACAATTTATTTACATACTAGAAAAAATCAAAAATTGGAAGGTGTAAATTCTTCAATAGTGGCTTCTCTGGGCTTTCTTATAATTTGGATATGTTATTTTGGGATCAATCTATTAGGAATAGGACTACATAGTTATGGTTCATTTACATATAATTAAATTAATAATTAAATTAAAGTGAGTAAAAAAGAACCTAACCTGACAAATATAAATAAAGAAAGCATATATATATATATAAGAAATTTGCTTTTAACGATTATATAATATATTATATATTAAGTTAAGAAAACTTTCCATAAATCGTCGAGAACCCTTTTAATCAAGTAGTGATTCAAGGGGTTCTCACAAACAACAAACATATTCGATTATAGTTCAAATTCATTTTGTTTTTTAATTTAAATTAAATCCAATGGAAAAATCTTTTTTTTTTTTTTACATTGTCCATAGGGATGGGGTTTTATTTCTCTTTTTGATTTTTTAGTTTTATTCATTTATTGATGAAAACTCTCTATAAAAAATTAGATAGAATAGCTTCAACCTTGTCAATCGAAAATGCGAAAATGAAATCTGGATAAATATCAATACCTATTACGGGTATAAGGATAGAAATTGAAATAAATAATTCTTGCGGCCCAGAATCAAAGAAATAAGAATTTGGTGTATTAAAAAGCTTGTATCCATAGAACATCTGCCGTAACGTAGATAATGAATAAATAGGAGTTAATATCATTCCAATTGCTGTTACAAAAGTAATTAGTATTTTCGTCATTAAAAGATCAAAAAAAAGATTGATTGAATCATCAAAAATTTTGAGCGTGAAGTGTACTGAAGTGCAATTAGATCGATTTTTTGTTTGGTTGGGGGGTATCCAGATTACTATTCTAAATTTCGAATAATTTATGGTTGGCTTGGTTAGACCAATAAAATGAAGCATCCAGGCTCAGTTTAGAAAAAACCAATTGTTCATATATCTACGATTACTACTTTTATCATATCATCATATATTTGGCAGAAAATGTGAAACAAGAAATTCGTAAAAAACGGGGGGTTCATAGCAAAAAGATGTGGTATTGCAGTATTTGTCCTATATGTGCAAATCCAAATCGAGCAGATCTTTCTTTACCCAGAGTCGAACAGAAACCTAAAAGAATTGAAGAAGCCCATTCAGAAACAAGAAAATGACATTGCGATTTCGATTCGATCTCGATACATCAATGAAAAGTTAGTTCAATATGGTTAGTACTTTATCTATTTTATTAGATTCTATCTATATTAATAGAATAGATAAAGGGGTCAAAAAAAGAAAAATCGTCTTTCTTTTCTTGAAAAATGTAAGAAAAAAAGACCTTTCCTTTCTTTAGAAGTTCGGAAAAGTCCATTATGAAAAAGGAAAGAGGGTTGAAATCTACACATTGATTCCTTTTTGCTATTTTTGTTTGGTGAACTGTATGCATCAAAAGGTGCATGTATGGCTCTTAGGTGATAAAATTTTATCCTAATCAGTCGACTTTATCGAGAAAGATTACTTTTTTTAGGCCAAGAGGTTGATAGTGAAATATCGAATCAACTTATCGGCCTTATGGTATATCTCAGTATAGAGGACGATAACCAAGATTTGTTTCTGTTTATAAATTCTCCAGGCGGATGGGTAATACCCGGAATAGCTATTTATGATACTATGCAATTTGTACAACCAGAAATTACCAAACGTCTAGCATTCCCTCACGCTGGGCGCAAATGAGTCTTTTTTTCCTCAAATAAAAAGACTATGCCTTCGCCCTATGAATATTAAGTAATAATAGCATGGCACTTCGAGTTCGATATGCAATTTTTTTTTTTCAAAACCATTCGATTATGTATCGAAAGAGTAGTATGAAAAAGGGGGTTATTTACGATTTGATCTGATCTATCGGGAGCCTATTTCAGTGTCACAAAATTTTTTTGTTTGGAGTTTTCACGCCGGAAAACTTTTAACAATATTTATGTTATGAAAGAATAGGAAAAACAAAAAAATTGTTTTTTATTTTATAACTATTTGAAAAAAAAAAGAAACTTTGGGATTGCTAAATAACAGACGAAATAATAAAGCAAGGGAGCCGTCATAGTATTTTTATTTTTTTGAAATACTCTAAAAAAGGAAGGATGGTTATTGGATCATTTACTGATATGGGTCTATCAGACCCAGTATATTTTCTATTTTTTCGATCTTCGATGTAAGGTAAAAATCAATTCCATAGTATAGCCGTATGCAATACGCAAAAGAAGCCTGTACGGTTATTCAATTTTATCTTTTTTTTTTATTATTTTATTATTTTTCTCTCTCGCCTTATCGTGCGAGAGAGAAGAAACCTTTATGATGTTATATCATCAGGGTAATGATCCATCAACCCGCTAGTTATTTTTATGAGGCTCAAGCGGAAGAATTATTGAAACTGCGCGAAACTATCACAAGGGTTTATGTACAAAGAACGGGCAAACCTTTATGGCTTGTATCTAAAGACATGGAAAAGGATGTTTTTATGTCAGCAGTAGAAGCCCAAGCCCACAGAATTGTCGATCTTGTAGCGGTTGAATAAAAGATTAACGAACGGCAAGGAAGGAGTCCGCGCGAATACACGATTTGAGATTTTATTTTATCTTCTTACTTAATCTTCTTACCGGATTTAAGGGAATAGTTCTATTAATAGAATATAATAATTCATTTGTAATGATCGGGTTCAGATTGATCTAAACCAGCTCAGTATGTATACGACTCACCATGCCAACTATGAAACAACTTATTAGAAACACAAGACAGCCAATCCGAAATGTCACTAAATGGTAAACGGCTCGAAAAAATCCAACGAGTAACTAACAATCCCGTTATACAGAAAAAAGTTATCATCATGCCCTTTTCGAACGAATCATATAATCCTACGATTTCATTGACTAGTAAGGTTATCAAATGAATTGAAATTACAATTGATACGATCGAAAACGATATATGAGTTAATATATGCTAAAGGCCATGCCGCCACTCGGACTCGAACCGAGATGCTTTAGCACTGCTTCCTAAGAGCAGCGTTTCTACCAATTTCACCATAGCGGCTTACTCGAAATCATAATAACGGATTTTTAGTCAATCGTCGAGATTGAAAAAATCAATTTAAAAATGTAATATTTTTTAGTCAATATTAAAATTATAAAAAAGAATTCTATTATATAAATTATAATAGAATTCTTATTTTTATTTATGAGAATAAAAAATTTAATAATAAATAATTATAGACAACTTTATATTAAATATTGTATTGTATATTAGAAAATATTCTTTGAATCCAGTTAATTCAGATTATTCCAACTTTCTCTATTTGTTACACAAAAAAACTTTTTGAATTCCCCGTAGAAATAGATTGCGCTAAAGAAAAAGATTTCAATGCTGTCCAATACTCCCTTTTTTCCAAAAAGTTTTCCGAATTCTTTTTTTTGATATAGAAGTGCGCTTTTTGGGGACTGCCATTCAACTAGTATAGTTTTTTCATTGCTACGTACACAATTCGATGTGAAAGACATTTCTTCTGTAAATGAAAATGAATTGTTCTTTAATTAGCCATATATCTTATCTATTCTATCTGAATTCCCACTTTTTATGTTTTCTATATCTAATAAAGTAAAAAACATTGAATGTTATTTATATAACAACCCTTTTTCAAAACGTTTCCAAACATAGATGTCTTTTTATTCTAATGGAAAATAATAAAATCAATTAGTTCATTTTTGAACTAATGTTTCTGAATAATAAACAAGAATTATTATTTTATTGGTCATATCATATAAATTGTTTTTATGATTCGTGATGATTCATATCAAAATAAACAAACGATTGTTTTTAGTTGTGGTGTAATTATTTATCCTCATTCTATAGATAAATTTTTTTGTATAATTGTAAAAACAAAAAAGTTTATTTTTCACTAAGGAATTTGGTTATTGGCCCGTTTTTACTTTGTACTTGGCAATATTGAAAGCGCGAAGATTCAAAAAAATGAATAATAGATAATTCTGTTTATATATTCACTTTTTTATTAACTGAACCCTTTACAAAAGAGATAAAATCGACATTCTTATTTTTTTATTTAGATTTTCAAAAGCATCGATCTTGGTATCATTGGAAGGCTTAGAGAAATATCCGCAACTCTCACGAAGAGGTCAAGAGCGAAATCGATCTCTATCTTTGTCAAATTGCATCCGTAAGTTGGTGACGTGATGTTGTTCCTGACAGTCATACCTTTGTAGCGTCTGATGACCATATATTGAACTGTAGGTGTCCAAATTGGATGAAACCAGTGTCTCATTAAAGCTAATATCCATATCTACACGTTTCATGAAGACATCGAATCCTAATTCGTGCATTAAGAGGGTCAAAGAAGCATAATACGCTAACTGCTAAGAATGCTACGAGTTAAACAACGTTGTGAATGTGTCCAGTGGATAACCAAGCGCCTTAGCCAATTTAAGAAGCGTCCGGTGAATCTAATCAAGCTTCTATTCAGAATACAAACATTATGAAGGCTAGAGAAGTAATTTTGAATGAAGTATTAAGATAATGAAAGTCCAAGCTTGACCAGAAAATAAGGTACCCTTTTCTATAAAGTCCTGAAGCATGAAGAAATGTAATAGAAGAAGAAAAAAGCTTCAGCAATTCTAATAGAAGAAAGATAAGACAAGCGTGAATAAAGATAAAAGTACAAAAGCTGCAAAAGCAAAAACACTGAAGATTGAAGTCAAGCACCTGCTGTCGATAATCAAGCGCCCGAAACGTCGTATTTTGAGTTGCGCTCGTCGAAATGAAGTGATCTTGGTTTTATAAGAAAGATAAGAGAAATACCTATAGGTTTCCTGGAGAAGTTGAGATCTGAACCAATCTCTATCTGAGTGAAATTCCTTCTTCAAGCTCTAGATGTGATACTGTTCTTGACAATCAGAACATGCAACCGTCTGTTGACAATTTCTAGAGTTTTAGGTGTTCAAAAGCATCGATCTTGGTATCGTTGGAAGGCATAGAGAAATATCCGCAACTCTCATGAAGAGGTCAAGAGCGTAATCGATCTCTATCTTTGTCAAATTGCATCAGTAAGTTGGTGACGTGATGTTGTTCCTGACAGTCAAAACTTTGTCGCGTCTGATGACCATATATGGAGATGTAGGTGTCCAAATTGGATGAAACCAGTGTCTCATTAAAGCTAATAGCCATATCTACAAGTTTCGTGAAAACATCGAATCCTAATTCGGCCATTAAGAGGGTCTAAGAAGCATAATACGCTCATTGATCAGAATGCAACGAGTTACTTGTGACTGTGCCCAGTGGATAACCAAGCGCCTTAGCTCATTTAAGAATCCTCCGGTGAAGCTAATCAAGCGTCTACTCAGAATATAGAACATTATGACGGCTGGAGAAGTAATTTCAAATGAAGTATTAAGATATTCAAAGTCCAAGCTTGACCAGAAAATAAGGTACCATTTTCTATAAAGTCCTGAAGCATCAAGTAATGTAAGAGAAGAACACAAAAGCTTTAGCAATTCTAATAGAAGAAAGAGAAGACAAGCGTGAATAAAAAACAAAAGTACAAATGCTACAAAAGCAAAAACACTGAAGATTGAAGTCAAGCGCCTGCTGCCGATAATCAAGCGTCTGAAACGTCATATTTTGAGGTACGCTCGTCAAAATGAAGTGATCTTGGTTTTTTTAGAAAGATGAGATAAATGCCTACAGGTTTCCTGGAGAAGTCAAGATCTGAACCAATCCTGATCTGAGTGAAATTCCTTCTTCAAGTTGAGATGTGGTACTGTTCGTGACAATCAGAACACGCAAGCGTCTGCTGACAATTTCTGGAGCTTTAGGTGTTCAAAAGTATCGATCTTGGTATCATTGGAAGGCTTAGAGAAATATCCGCAACTCTCATGAAGCGGCCAAGAGCGAAATCGATCTCTATCTTTGTCAAATTGCATCCGTAATTTAGTGACGTGATGTTGTTCCTGATAGTCATACTTTTGTAGCGTCTGATGGCCATATATTGAGCTGTAGGTGTCCAAATTGGATGAAACCAGTGTCTCATTAAAGCTAATATCCATATCTACAAGTTTCATGAAGACATCGAATCCTAATTCGTGCATTAAGAGAGTCAAAGACGCATAATACGCTAATAGCTACTAATACTACGAGTTAAACAGCCATGTGAATGTGCCCAGTGAATAACCAAGCGCCTTAGCGAATTTAAGAAGCGTCTGGTGAAGCTAATCAAGCGTCTATTCAGAATACAAACATTATGATGGCTGTAGAAGTAATTTTGAATGAAGTATTAAGATATTCAAAGTCCTAGCTTGACTAGAAAATAAGGTACCATTTTCTATAAAGTCTTGAAGCATCGAGTACTGTAATAGAAGAAGACAAAAGCTTCAGCAATTCTAATTGAAGAAAGAGAAGACAAGCATGAATAAAAACAAAAGTAGAAATGCTACAAATGCAAAAACACTGAAGATTGAAGTCAGCAATTCTAATAGAAGAAAGACAATTGCTGAAGCTTTTGTGTTCTTCTATTCCAGTACTTGATGCATCAGGACTTTATAGAAAATGGTAACTTATTCTCTGGTCATGCTTGGACTTTGAATATCTTAATACTGCATTCAAAATAACTTCTCCAGCCTTCATAATGTTTTGTATTCTGAATAGACGCTTGATTAGCTTCACTGGACGCTTCTTAAATTAGCTAAGGCGCGTGGTTATCCACTGGGCACATTCACAAGGCTGTCAAACTAGTAGCATTCTGACCAGTTCGCGTATTACGCTTCTTTGATTCTCTTAATGGCCAATTAGGATTTGATGTCTTAATGAAACTTGTAGATATGGATATTAGCTTTAAAGAGACACCAGTTTCATCCAATTCGGACACCTACTGCTCAATATATGGCCATCAGACGCTACACAGGTATGAATGTCAGGAACAATATCACGTCAAAAACTTACAGATGCAATTTGACAAAGATAGAGATTGATTTGACTCCTGGCGCCTTCATGAGAGTTGCAGTTATTGCTACGCCTTCCAACGATACCAAGATTGATGCTTTTGAACACCTAAAGCTCCAGAAATTGTCAGCAGACGCATGCATGTTCTGATTGTCATGAACAGTATCATATCTCAAGCTTGAAGAAGGAATTTCAATCAGATCGGGATTGTTTCAGATCTCGACTTCTCCAGGAAACATGTAGGTATTTATCTTATCTTTCTAACAAAACCAAGATCACTTAATTTCGATGAGCGTACCTCAAAATACGACGTATTAGGCGCCAGATTATCGACAGCAGACGGTTGACTTCAATCTTCAGTGTTTTTTCTTTTGCATCTTTTGTACTTTTTTCTTTATTCACGCTTGTCTTCTCTTTCGTCTATTAGAATTGCTGAAGCTTTTGTCTGCTTCTATTACAGTACTTCATGCTTCAGGACTTTGTAGAAAAAGGGTACCATATTTTCTGGTTAAGCTTAGACTTTCAATATCTTAATACTTCATTCAAAATTACTTCTCCAGCCTTCACAATATTTCTATTTTGAATAGACGCTTGATTAAATTCTCCGGACGATTCCTAAATTAGCTAAGGCGCTTGATTATTCACTGGGCACATTCACAAGGCTGTTTAACTCGAAGCATTTTTAGCAGTTAGCGCATTATGCTTCTTTGACCCTCTTAATGGACGAATTAGGATTCGATGTCTTCATGAAACTTTTAGATATGGATATTAGATTTTCGGACACCTACAGCTCAATATATGGTCATCAGACGCTAAAAAGGTAAGGCTGTCAGGAACAACATCACGTCACCAACTTACGGATGCGATTAGACAAAGATAGAGATCGATTTCGCTCTTGACCTCTTCATGAGCTGAGGATATTTCTCTAAGCCTTCGAACAATACCAAGATTGATGCTTTTGAACGCCGAAAGCTCCCGAAATTGTCGGCAGACGCTTGCATGTTCTGATTATCATGAACAGTAACACATCTAGAGCTTGAAAAAGGAATTTCACTTACATAGAGATTGGTTCAGATCTCGACTTCTCCAGGAAATATGTAGGTATTTCTCTTCTCTTTCTTAAAAAACCAAATCACTTCATTATGATGAGCGTACCTCAAAAGACGACGTTTCTGGCGCTTAACTTCAATCTTCAGTGTTTTTGCTTTTGCAGCTTTTGAACTTTTGTCTTTATTCACGCTTGTCCTCTCTTTCTTCTATTAGAATTGCTGAAGCTTTTGTCTTCAGGACTTTATAGAAAATGGTACCTTATTTTCGGGTCAAGCTTGGACTTTGAATATCCTAATACTGCATTCAAAATAACTTCTCTAGCCTTCATAATGTTTTGTATTCTGAATAAACGCTTGATTAGCTTCACTGGACGCTTCTTAAATTAGCTAAGGCGCGTGGTTATCCACTGGGCACATTCACAAGGCTGTCAAACTAGTAGCATTCTGATCAGTTCGCGTATTATGCATCTTTGATCCTCTTAATGGCCAAATTAGGATTCGATGTCTGAATGAAACTTGTAGATATGGATATTAGCTTTAAAGAGACACCGGTTTCATCCAATTCGGACACCTACACTCAATATATGGCCATCAGACGCTACACAGATATGACTGTCAAGAACAATAGCACGTCAAAAACTTACGGATGCAATTTCACAAAGATAGAGATCGATTTCACTCTTGGCATCTTCATGAGAGTTGCATTTATTTCTAAGCCTTCCAATGATACCAAGATTGATGCTTTTGAACACCTAAAGCTCCAAAAATTGTCAGCAGACGCTTGCTTGTTCTGATTATCATGAACAGTATCACATCTAGAGCTTGAAGAAGGAGATTCACTCAGATAGAGATTGGTACAGATCTCGACTTCTCCAGGAAACATGTAGGTATTTCTATTATCTTTCTTAAAAAGCCAAGATCACATCATTTCGAATAGCGTGGCTCAAAATATGACATTTCGGGCGCTTGATTATCGGCAGCAGGCGCTTGACTTCAATCTTCAGCGTTTTTGCTTTTGCAACTTTGGTACTTTTGTGTTTATTCACGCTTGTGTTCTCTTTCTTCTATTACAATTGCTGAAGCTTTTGTGTTCTTGTATTACAGTACTTTATGATTTAGGACTTTATAGAAAATGGTACCTTATTTTCGGGTCAAGCTTGGACTTCGAATATCTTAAAACTTCATTCAAAATTACTTCTCTAGCCTTCATAATGTTTTGTATTCTGAATAGACGCTTGATTAGATTCACCAGACGCTTCTTAAATTAACTAAGGCGCTTGATTATCCACTGGATACATTCACAAGGCTGTTTAACTCGTAGCATTCTTAGCAGTTAGCGCATTATGCTTCTTTGACCCTCTTAGTGGACGAATTAGGATTCGATGTCTTCAAGAAACTTGTAGCTATAGATATTAGAATTAATAAGACACCAGTTTGATCCATTTCGGACACCTACAGGTCAATATATGGTCATCAGACGATACGTTGGTATGACTGTCAAGAACAACATCACGGCACCCACTTACGGGTGCAATTTGACAAAGATCGAGATCGATTTCGTTCTTGACCTCTTCATGAGAGTTGCGGATATTGCTCTAAGCCTTCCAAAGATACCAAGATCGATGCTTTTGAACGCCTAAAGCTCCAGAAATATTCAGCAGACGCTTGCATGTTCTGATTGTCAAGAACAATATCACATCTCAAGCTTGAAGAAGGAATTTCACTCAGATCGAGATTGGTTCATATCTCGACTTCTCCAGGAAACATGTAGGTATTTATCTTATCTTTCTAACAAAACCAAGATCACTTCATTTCGACGAGCGTACCTCAAAATACGATCTTTCGGGCGCTTGATTATCGGCAGCAGGGGCTTGACTTCAATCTTCAGTTTTTTCGCTTTCGCAACGTCTGTACTCTTATCTTTATTCACGCTTGTCTTCTCTTTCTTCTGTTAGAATTGCTGAATCTTTTGTCTTCTCTATTATAGTACTTCATGCTTCAGGACATTATAGAAAAGGGTACCTTATTTTCTGGTTAAGCTTGGACTTTTAATATCTTAATACTGCATTCAAAATTACTTCTCCAGCCTTCATAATGTTTGTATTCTGAAAAGACGCTTGATCAGATTCACCGGACGCTTCTTAAATTAGCTAAGGTGCTTGATTATCCACTGGGCACATTCACAAGGCTGGTTAACTCGTAGCATTCTTAGCAGTTGCTGTATTATGCTTCTTTGACCCTCTTATTGGACGAATTAGGATTCAATGTCTGCATGAAACTTGTAGCTGTGGATATTAGATTTTTTGAGACACCAGTTTGATCCAATTCGAACACCTACAGCTCAATATATGGCCATCAGACGCTACGTAGGTATGACTATCAGGAACAACATCACGTCACCCACTTACGGATGCAATTTGACAAAGATGGAGATCGATTTCGCTCTTGACCTCTTCATGAGATTTGCGTATATTTCTCTAAGCCTTCCAAACATACCAAGATCGATACTTTTGAACACCTAAAGCTCCAAAAATTTTTAGCAAACGCTTGCATGTTCTGATTGTCATGAACAGTATCACATCTCAATCTTGAAGAGGGAATTTCACTCAGATCGAGATTGCTTCAGATCTCGACTTCTCCAGGAAACATGTAGGTATTTATATTATTTTTCTAACAAGACCAAGATCACTTCATTTCGAGGAGCGTACCTCAAAATACGACGTTTCGGACGCTTGATTATCGACAGTAGGCGCTTGACTTCAATCTTTAGTGTTTTTGCTTTTGCAGCATTTGTACTTTTGTTTTTATTCACGCTTGTCTTCTCTTTCTTCTATTAGAATTGCTGAAGTTTTTGTGTTCTTCTATTACAGTACTTGCTGCTTCAGGACTTTAGAGAAAATGGTACCTTATTTTCGGGTCAAGCTTGGGCTTTGAATATCTTAATACTGCATTCAAAATAACTTCTCCAACCTTCATAATGTTTTGTATTATGAATAGACGCTTGATTAGCTTCACTGGATGCCTTTTAAATTAGCTAAGGTGCGTGGTTATCCATTGGGCATACTCACAAGGCTGTCAAACTAGTAGCATTCTGACCAGTTCGCGTATTATGCTTCTTTGATCCTCTTAATGGCCGAATTAGGATTCGATGTCATAATGAAACTTGTAGATATGGATATTAGCTTTAAAGAGACACCGGTTTCATCCAATTCGGACATGCAACACCCTTTCCCGAGTGTCACATTCCCGAACGTTTATAAGGCCGAAAATATTTATTAATGCGAAAAATACGGTTTTCTTTTTTTTTTTTCTTTTCACAAAGATGTAATGGAATTAGTAAAGCTAAATAATACTAATAAACGAACTTAGGTTCGCCATGCATTTCTAGAACATACTGTATAATAAATACAGAACAGAAACAGAAATAGAAACGTCAACATTACTGTATACAGACATAAGTCTAATGTATAACTGACATAAGAAATACAATAAGTACTAGGAGTTGTAGCTCCCAAAAGGTACTACAAAAACTGACATAGTCTGGCCGACAACAAAACTAAAAAGCAAAAAGAGTCCGCCTCCGGGCTCAGGGAGACTACTGGACTGAACCATCGTCACGTCCATCTGTTCAAGCAGCAATAGCAAGTACCATCAGAAACATACTGATATGGCTGAGATTCCCGTTCATCAACACGACAAAACAACAGTAGTAAAAACGGGACGACTCACCGGGTATCAGCGTACCCAACATGCTTATAAGAATTCTCAATGTCAAACATATTAAGCAGTTGACAACATAAAATCATGTTAAGCAGTTAACAACATAAAATAAGGCACTCTTAAACAGTACAGCGATGTATAACAGTAAATGTAAGCATCAATAGCCATGCAATGAAATACAATGTATATGACTCAATGTCAATGTCACTGGGTACTACTCTGACCCCTACTCCATGGAGCTAACAAAACGTTGGAGAGAGTGAATGGGAGGACATGTTCCGGTTTCTGCCAGCCATGAGCAAGATGCTACAACATTCGTAACGTGCACGTATCTGGCTTTACGGAAACACTCTCGACCAAACATGAACAGTACGGCATCTAGTAGAGGATATCAGTGTATTGCACGGATTCGCCATAACACAGAAGAGCTACCAACTGGCCACATGTAAGCCCTTCCAACCCTGATACCTCCAAAAAGACCATTGAAGATCGTCACCGTAAGATTCACACCCGCATCAAGGTGTAAGCTCAACTCCTAGGCTCAAGGCCTTACAACTATGCAAATGAAATGCCAATGCTTACACAAAGCAGATGCGATCAAGCAATGTCTATCCCTCGGATAATCCTCAAAGTCTACTAAGGTTCTCTTCCTTAGGAACTATACGTGCCTTTTGAAAAACAAAACCTTTATCCACAGGATAAATCTCGTGATCCCTCCGGGATTGAGTCACCGGTCCGTCATCGAACTACTGTTTCAAAACCCAAAACGTTTCATGTTTGTGTTTATGTCTTATGAAGTCATTGATGTACTAAGTCATCAATGGTATAGCATATGGTCTTGTTCCACCACTTACCATACATAATTAACCCTTGTCGTCGACTCTAAGTTAATTACTTAACTTAGGTTTTTGTATGTAAAACTTTACGAGTTGAGTTAAAAACTCATTTGTAAACCAAAACAACTTCTCAATTGAAACTCATTTGATTTGAAACAATTTTTGAACCACTTACTTACTCTATTTTTTAGCATTTTATGAAACTGAAATTCGCTTTGCGAAATTACATTCGCTTTGCGAAATTGAGGCAGTAATGCCTCCTTTGGAACTCCTCTACATCGCTCGGCGAGACATAAATCGCGTAGCGAAATGTGTTGCATTCGCTTAGCGAATATGGATTCGATTAGCGAAAATGGAGGCAGTTACACCTCTTTTGAAACTCCTCTGGATCGCTCGGCGAAACAGAATCCGTGTAGCGAAATTCTCTGTAATCGCTTAGCGAATATTAATTTTCTTAGCGAAACTGAGGCAGTGATGCCCAACTTAGAATTCCTCTGTTTTCGCTTAGCGAAGGAAAATTCGCTTAGCGAAAAGTTGCCTTAAAACCAGACATTATCCTTATGGAACCATTTTGATTCTATTCATGAAACCACTTCTTTTCTCATTTTGAGTCACTTGATTAACTAGATGGACTAAGGATAAGGTATAAAACATGTTTCACTTTGGTGAAAACACTTTGAGATTTAATTCCATTTGATCTTTGGATCAAAGTCACTTAGGGTTTTTCTTTGAAAAACATAAGTTATTAAAAACACCTTCTTTACATCAAAACTTGATTTATTCAAGAACTACACATGTTCTTCCTTTTCTCAAGGTCATGGCTAAAAGCCAACTAGGAACCAATGTGAAGATTTACTTCACCAACTAATCAAATTATGGCTCATAAAACTTACACAATTATGATGAACAATAATACACAACATTGCATCATAATTAAGCACATAAGAACAAAAGCCCATACTTGATCTAGTGATCAAAGTAGGTTTTTCATCATGCAAGAAACCATTTTCTCACCTAGACAACATCATCATAAGACACATGATAAGACATACAAGCATAACTACAAATATTACACATTGTTCTCCAAGAGAACTTAACACAACTTAACCATTTAAAAGTGAACCCAAACTAAAGGGTTTCACCCACACATAACTTAAACAACCATCTTCACCACCACCATCTTGGTGTGATGAGTTTCACCCCTATACCTGTTGATGAGCAGATTCCCGGATCAAAGTCAGTTGATCGGTTTGTGAACCTCCTGATAATCGTCAACAACTACAACAACACAACAATCCAACATTAAACAACAATCAAAGCCAATCTCAACTATTCTAACAAAGAGGATTTCGGCCACCCTAGGTTAAAAAGGTTAGGAATTGATCTTGGTTTCCCATTTCATGGATTCAAAGGCATTAGGAAAGCTAAGGATGAAATCAAGTGTTAGAAATCAAAAATTGATGAAAACACTATTCATCATCATCAAATAGGGTTCGGCCAAAAATTTCTTTTTGAGCTATGATGAGAGTTGAATCATAAGCTCTTGGGTTTAGGTAGAGAATGATGATGTGAGTTCAAAGAACTTGGTCTTACCTCAAAAGGATTTTTCTACAATTTCCTATGGATTTTCAAAGTTTTGGATCTAAGAATTTCTTTTCATGAAAATGAGGAATGATCTTGAAATAAAGAAAGATTCAAGAAGTTAAGAGATCATAGAAGTGATCTTACCTTGAAATGAAGGAAGATTGCTCAAGGAATCAAGTGATTCCAACAAGTGATTCAAGCTTTTCAAGGATGAAAATGGAGTTTCTCTCAAGAACAACTATGGAGTTTTATTTGGGGGGGTTGCTGTGCGAAAATGAGAGAGTGAGGGGCTGAGTTCAGCTCTTAAGAGCTCACTTAAGGGTAAAAAGGTCATTTGCCCAAAAGGTAAAATGGTAAAAGTGTAAAAGACTAAGGTTAGGGGCATTTTGGTCATTTTGGGTCCAGATATTTCCGAACATCATGACGACTCTGGCATACTCTCCCAAGTGTCCTGGGATGATGTGATATCAAGATTATCCATTGGTGAGTCCCGGTAAATCCATATGTGGCTCCGTTCGTCACCCGATTGAGGATTCCGCTCGAACGAAGGTTAAGAAGTGATTTTTCTGAAGTTTTTGTGAAATTTAACCAAAACGTAGAGAATCGAATTCTAAGACTCATTGTCTCGTTCACGGGTCCATCTGAGGTCTCCTGAGCAGTAAAATCATACTGTCAGTGTAAAAACACAGACCGGACTCCGTTTGAGTTTTCGACTTAAAACTTAATCGTAGCTTCCTACGATATCATCGAGCATGACTATGGTCTCGGAATATTTTATTTCTATTCCTAAGACCTCGAATAAAATAAAGACATTAAAATACTGAAGAATTAGAAAAGGGGAAAAATCGGGGCGTTACAGGACACCTACTGCTCAATATATGGCCATCAGACGCTACACAGGTATGACTGTCAAGAACAATATCACGTCAAAAACTTCCGGATGCAATTTGACAAAGATAGAGATCGATTTCACTCTTGGCGTCTTCATGAGAGTTCCAGTTACTTCTAAGCCTTCCAACGATACCAAGATTGATGCTTTTGAACACCTAAAGCTCCAGAAATTGTCAGCAGACGCTTGCATGTTCTGATTGTCATGAAGAGTATCACGTCTCAAGCTTGAAGAAGGAATTTGACTCAGATCGAGATTGGTTCAGATCTCAACTTCTCCAGGAAACATATAGGTATTTATCTTATCTTTCTAACAAAACCAAGATCACTTCATTTCGACGAGCGTACCTCAAAATACGACGTTTCGGACGCTTGATTATCGGCACCAGGCGCCTGACTTCAATCTTCAGTGTTTTTGCTTTTGCAGCATTTGCACTTTTGTTTTTATTCACGCTTGTCTTCTCTTTCTTCTATTAGAATTGCTGAAGCTTTTGTCTTCTTCTATTACAGTACTTCATGCTTCAGGACTTTATAGAAAATGGTACCTTATTTTCTGGTTAAGCTTGGCCTTTCAATATCTTAATACTGCATTCAACATTACTTCTCCAGCCTTCATAATGTTTGTATTCTGAATAAACGCTTGATTCGATTAACTGGACGCTTCTTAAATTAGCTAAGGCGCTTGATTGTCCCTTGGGCACATTCACAAGGCTGTTTAACTCGTAGCATTCTTGGCAGTTACTGTATTATGCTTCTTTGACCCTCTTAGTGGACGAATTAGGATTCAATGTCTGCATGAAACTTGTAGCTATGGATATTAGATTTAATGAGACACCGGTTTGATCCAATTCGGACACCCACATCTCAATATATGGTCATCAGACGCTACGTAGGTATGACTGTCAGGAACAACATCACGTCACCAACTTACGGATGCAATTTGACAAAGATAGAGTTCGATTTTGTGAAACCCACTACCCCTCATATAATAAAGCATAAATAATATCAAACATGTCTTTCAAAAAAATAACAATTAAAAATAAAAACGTATCCTCAAGGGTAATGTGCATCACATCATCTGTAACGTAAAATGTAGGAATCTGAAATAATCAAAATCCATTAAAAACAAACTGCGGAAAACATAAATAATAAACCTAACCTAAATCCCGATGTCACATATCAGAGTTGGTATACATATACCGATAATACATCGGAATAAACTAATTAACTGAACGTAAATCCTAACTACTATTACTAAGAGATATCTCCATGGGATCACTCCTCGTCGGCATGCTCACCCTCCTCTGCACATGCAACATCATATGCACAAGGACAACAAAAGATAGGGGTGAGAAATACGATCATAAATATATGTATACGGAATAGAATAGTAATTAAGATGACATACAACATACATTAATCAACACATGTATAATCAATATATATATATATCAAAGATGCATGTCAATGCGAATGCAACATCACTACTCCGTATGCAAGTGGCCAACAACTCTAACTCTGGAAAGACGATTAGGAGTACATGTCCGGTTATCAACGTGGATGATATGCCAGACCATGGGCCATCCCTGAACACTCTCACTAATCCTGATAACATATAGTGGCTAGTTAGGGAACTCAAGCTTATTCATTAGGTCACTGCGACAATAGGTAGCTAGCCTATGTCACCCGGAACTTCCATACCCAATGTACCCGCAAGGCCGGGTTAACACCCATCGTGGCCTCCACTATCGCGATTCATCGTTTGCTTTCCACCCAACATATCAAATTCAACGTATGATGCATGCAATGTTCATCAATATGCAAACACATGTCCAACCATCCATCATCAACACCATTACATGGCTATCAACTTTGACCAACAAGCATCAAAGATGATTTATCAACATCAAACTTGACCAATAAGCATCAAGAATGATTTAACCAACAACATAGGTAACAGTACGTCGTTACCAATAACATCATCATCTTATTAATTGTTCTCTTTGTTAAGTCTTAACTTAACATTATCATTATTAAGTATTATACTTAATCTTATTATCTAAGCCTTAATTCATATTTTATTAAGATTATAACTTAATCTTAATAGTTAAACCTCAAGTCATATATTTATTAAGATTGTAACTTAATCTTAATATCTAAACCATAATTCATATCTTATTAAGATTATAACTTAATCTTAATTTTTAAACCTCAAGTCATATAGTTATTAAGATTGTAACTTAATTTTAATATCTAAACCACAATTCATATCTTATTAAGATTATAACTTAATCTTAATTTTTAAACCTCAAGTCATATATTTATTAAGATTGTAACAAGCCTACATAACACTATCCATCAAGCATAAGGGTTCAAAACTGCTCCTGGGCATGTGAGAATCGATTTCCAATCTCTGGAATTGATTTCACAAGTCTTCAAATCGATTTCCAATCTCTGGAAATCGATTTCAACATGTTCAAATCGATTTCCCCAATCAATTTTAAACAAGGAAAATCGATTCTAGAAATCGATTTCTACAAGGCCAAATCGATTTCCACACCTTGGAAATCGATTCTTGGAGGATTCAAATCGATTTCCATGTGCTAGAAATCGATTTTTGGGTGTCAAAACATAAAGCAGCGGGTTTTCTCCGCTATCGGACCAGTCTACGTTCTCTAATTAACATATCATTCGAGCCTAAGCTATTTATCACCAATTTGATTAGTCCAACACTCATAAATCATAACCTAAGGGTTCTCAAACTAATCCTTGGTCATCAATCTCACATTGCCTATTTATTTTCTCCCTATAACTTATGTTCTAAGAGCATAAGGTTAACAAAACACCATATCATGGCATAAAAAACATGCTCATCATCATCAATTCATCAACAATCATATAAATCATGAACTCATAGTTATAAACATGTTATAACATCAGATTATTCATCAATCAATACTCATATAGCCAGAAAACAACATAACAACATTCATAGGCATACGCAGGCATACATAGGGGTCATGGGTTAACCCCTTCATCTTAACCTATCCCAAAACCCACATATTCATGACCAATTTTCTCCCATACCTGGTATGACGATTCACAGCCTAAGGGAAAGAGAACAGAGCCAAGTTTTGCTACGGTTCCTTCTTACGGGTTCAGCACTTGATCACGATCGCAACACTGGAAAGCAGAGTCGATCTTTTAGTTAAGGATTGAAAGGGAAAACAAATCTAGCATTAGAAACTTACCTTGGTTTCTAACATAGGAGATTAACTCTAGCAGCAGGGATAGACTAGCCAAACAACGGCGTGTTCTTGACGAAGAACACAAACAGGATTCGTCCTTTGGGTTTTCTAGAGCAAGAGATCAATTAGAGCTCTTAGGGATGAGAAGAGGCAACTAGTGAGTATAATAGGGTGTAGAGACAAGGTTTAGGTCATACGCTATGTATATATAACTGTTAGGGACGTTTTAGGACGAATGGGCCGTACACAGCATGGCCCGATCACACAAACGCGCACACAAGCTCTGACACGCATGGTAATCGATTCCAGAACCAAGGAAATCGATTTTCCATTGGCCAAATCGATTTGCTTTCCAAAGAAATCAATTTTTCCCTTTAAGCAGTCGATTTCCAATTTCTGGAAATCGATTTCTTCATCTGGAAATCGATTTCCCAAATCGATTTCCCCCTCAGAAAACAATTTTTTGGCCTCAACATCTGAATAAGACTTGTAGATAATTATCTAAGCATTCCAGCGCATCCAAGATTACCTCAATCGGATGTCTAGACCTCAAGATATGGCCAAAACCGTGAAACAAGTTACTTGGAGTCGAATGGATCGATTATTCTAAAGGCTGAACTATTTCAACTATGAACTTAAGCACAAAAAACAAGAAAAAACAACGTATGCAAACATCTATAAGCCAGTATTAACACATATAAACATAGACGTGAAAAGCCTGGTGTTACAGATTTCGCTATTGACCTCTTCCTGAGAGTTGCATATATTTCTCTAAGCCTTCCAAAGACACCAAGATCGGTGCTTTGGAACACCTAAAGCTCCAGAAATTGTCAGCAGATGCTTGCATGTTCTGATTGTCATGAACAGTATCACATCTCAAGCTTGAAGAAGGAATTTCACTCAGATCGAGATTGGTTCAGATCTCGACTTCTCCAGGAAACATGTAGGTATTTATCTTATCTTTCTAACAAAACCAAGATCACTTCATTTCGAGGAGCGTACCTCAAACTACGACGTTTCGGGCGCTTGATTATCGGTAGCAGGCGCTTGACTTCAATCTTCAGTGTTTTTGCTTTTGCAGCTTTGGTACTTTCGTCTTTATTCACGCTTGTCATCTCTTTCTTCTATTAGAATTGCTAAAGCTTTTGTCTTCTTCTATTACAGTACTTCATGCTTCAGGACTTTATAGAAAAGGGTACCTTATTCTCTGGTTAAGCTTGGACTTTCAATATCTTAATACTTCATTCAAAATTAATTATCCAGCCTTCATAATGTTTGTATTCTGAATAGACGCTTGATTAGATTCGCTGGACGCTTCTTAAATTATCTAAGGCGCTTGATTATCCACTGCATACATTCACAAGGCTGTTTAACTCGTAGCACTCTTAGCAGTTAGAGTATTATGCTTCTTTGACCCTCTTATTGGACGAATTTGGATTCGATGTCTTCATGAAACTTGTATCTATGGATATTAGATTTAATGAGACACCGGTTTGATCCAATTCGGACACCTACAGCTCAATATATGGTCATCAGACGCTACATAGGTATGACTGTCAGGAACAACATCACGTCACCCACTTACGGATGCAATTTGACAAAGATAGAGATCAATTTCGCTTTTGACCTCTTCATGAAAGTTGCAGATATTTCTCTAAGCCTTCCAAAGATACCAAGATCGATGCTTTTGAACACCTAAAGCTCCAGAAATTGTCAGCAGACGCTTGCATGGGCTGATTGTCATGAACAGTATCACATCTCAAGCTTGAAGAAAGAATTTCACTTAGATTGAGATTGGTTCAGATCTCGACTTCTCCTGGAAACAGACAGGTATTTATCTTATCTTTCTAACAAAACTAAGATCACTTCATTTCGACGAGCGTACCTCAAAATACGACGTTTCGGACACTTGATTATCGGCAGCAGGCGCCTGACTTTAATCTTCAGTGTTTTTGCTTTTGAAGCACTTGTACTTTTGTTTTTATTCATGCTTGTCTTCTCTTTATTCTATTAGAATTGCTGAAGCTTTTGTGTTCTTCTATTACAGTACTTGATGCTTCAGGACTTTATAGAAAATGGTACCTTATTTTCGAGTCAAGCTTGGACTTTGAATATCTTAATAATGCATTCAAAATAACTTCTCCAGCTTTCGTAATGTTTTGTATTCTGAATAGACGCTTGATTAGCTTCACTTGATGCATCTTAAATTAGCTAAGGCGTGTGGTTATCCACTGGGCACATTCACAAGGCTGTCAAACTAGTAGCATTCTGACCAATTCGCGTATTATGCTTCTTTGATGCTCTTAATGGCCGAATTAGGATTCGATGTCTTAATGAAACTTGTACATATGGATATTAACTTTAAAGAGACATCGGTTTCATCAATTCGGACACCTACTGCACAATATAGGGCCATCAGACGCTACACAGTATGACTGTCAAGAACATTATCACGTCAAAAACTTACGGATGCAATTTGACAAAGATAGAGATCGATTTCACTCTTGGCGTATTCATGAGAGTTGTAGTTATTTCTAAACCTTCCAACGATACCAAGAATGATGCTTTTGAACAACTAAATCTCCAGAAATTGTCAGCAGACGCTTGCATGTTCTGATTGTCATGAAAAGTATCACATCGAGAGCTTGAAGAAGGAGATTCACTCAGATAGAAATTGGTATAGATCTCGACTTCTCCAGGAAACATGTAGGTATTTATCTTATCTTTCTAATAAAACCAAGATCACTTCATTTCGACGAGCGTACCTCAAAATATGCCGTTTCGGACGCTTGATTATCGGCAGCAGGCACTTGACTTCAATCTTCAGTGTTTTTGCTTTTGCAGCATTTGTACTTTTGTTTTTATTCACGCTTGTCTTCTCTTTCTTCTATTAGAATTGCTGAAGCTTTTGTGTTCTTCTATTAAAGTACTTGATGCTTCAGGACTTTATAGAAAATGGTACCTTATTTTCGGGTCAAGCTTGGACTTTGAATATCTTAATAATGCATTCAAAATAACTTCTCCAGCTTTCATAATGTTTTGTATTCTGAATAGACGCTTGATTAGCTTCACTGGATGCTTCTTAAATTAGCTAAGGCGTGTGGTTATCCACTGGGCACATTCACAAGGCTGTCAAACTAGTAGCATTCTGACCAGTTCGCGTATTATGCTTCTTTGATCCTCTTAATGGCCGAATTAGGATTCGATGTCTTAATGAAACTTGTACATATGGATATTAGCTTCAAAGAGACATCGGTTTCATCAATTCGGACACCTACTGCTCAATATATGGCCATCAGACGCTACACAGGTATGACTGTCAAGAACAATATCACGTCAAAAACTTACGGATGCAATTTGACAAAGATAGAGATCGATTTCACTCTTGGCGTATTCATGAGAGTTGCAGTTATTTCTAAACCTTCCAACTATACAAAGAATGATGCTTTTGAACACCTAAAGCTCTAGAAATTGTCAGCAGACGCTTGCATGTTCTGATTGTCATGAAAAGTATCACATCTAGAGCTTGAAGAAGGAGATTCACTCAGATAGAGATTGGTACAGATCTCGACTTCTCCAAGAAACATGTAGGCATTTCTATTATCTTTCTTAAAAAACCAAGATCACTTCATTTTGACGAGCGTACCTTAAAATACGACGTTTCAGGAGCTTGATTATCGACAGCAGGCGCTTGACTTCAATCTTCAGGGTTTTTGCTTTTGAAGCTTTGGTACTTTTGCCTTTATTCACGCTTGTCTTCTCTTTCTTCTGTTAGAATTGCGGAAGATTTTGTCTTCTTCTATTACAGTACTTCATGCTTCAGGACTTTATAGAAAAGGGTACCTTATTTTCTGGTTAAGCGTGGACTTTCAATATCTTAATACTTCATTCAAAATTAATTCTCCAGCCTTCATAATGTTTGTATTCTGAATAGATGCTTAGTTAGATTCACCGGACGCTTCTTTAATTATCTAAGGCGCTTGATTATCCACTGGGTACATTCACAAGGCTGTTTAACTCGTAACATTCTTAGCAGTTAGCGTATTATGCTTCTTTGACCCGAATAGTGGACGAATTAGGATTCGATGTCTTCAAGAAACTTGTAGCTATGGATATTAGATTTAATGAGACACCGGTTTATTCCAATTCGGACACCTACAGCTCAATATATGGTCATCAGACGCTACGTAGGTATGATTGTCAGGAACAACATCACGTCACCCACTTACGAATGCATTTTGACCAAGATAGAGATCGATTTCGCTCTTGATCTCTTCATGAGAGTTGCGGATATATCTCTAAGCCTTCCAAAGATACCAAGATCAATGCTTTTGAACACCTAAAGCGACAGAAATTGTCAGCAGAATCTTGCATGTTCTGATTGTCATGAACATTATCACATCTCAAGCTTGAAGAAGGAATTCCACTCAGTTCGGGATTGGTTCAGATCTCGACTTCTCTAGGAGGCAAGTAGGTAATTATCTTATCTTTCTAACAAAACCAAGATCACTTCATTTTGTCGAGCGTACCTAAAAATATGACGTTTCGGATGCTTGATTATCGGCAGCAGGTGTGTGACTTCAATCTTCAGTGTTTTTGCTTTTGCAGCATTTGTACTTTTGTTTTCTTTCACGCTTGTCTTCTCTTTCTTCTATTAGAATTGCTGAAGCTTTTGTCTTCTTCTATTACAGTATTTCATGCTTCAGGACTTTATAGAAAAGGGTACCATATTTTCGGGTTAAGCTTGGACTTTCAATATCTTAATACTGCATTCAAAATTACGTCTCCAGCCTTCACAGTGGTTTGTATTCTGAATAGGTGCTTGATTAGCTTCATTGGACGCTTCTTAAATTAGCTAAGGCGCGTGGTTATCCACTGGGCACATTTACAATGCTGTCAAAGTAGTAGAATTCTGACCAATTCGCGTATTATGCTTCTTTGATCCTCTTAATGGCCGAATTAGGATTCGATGTCTTAAAGAAACTTGCAGATATGGATATTAGCTTTAAAGAGACGCCGGTTTCATCTAATTTGGACACCTACAACTCAATATAAGGCCATCAGACGCTACACAGGTATGACTGTCAAGAACAATATCACATCAAAAACTTACGGATGCAATTTGACAAAGATAGAGATCGATTTCACTCTTGGCATCTTCATGAGAGTTGCAGTTATTTCTAAGCCTTCCAACGATACCAAGATTGATGCTTTTTAACACCTAAAGCTCCAGAAATTGTCAGCAGACGCTTGGATGTTCTGATTGTCATGAAACGTATCACATCTAGAGCTTGAAGAAGGAGATTCACTCAGATAGAGATTGGTACAGATCTCGACTTCTCCAGGAAACATGTAGTTATTTCTATTATCTTTCTTAAAAAACCAAGATCACTCCATTTTGACGAGCGTACCTTAAAATACGACGTTTCGGGCGCTTCATGATCCGCAGCAGGCGCTTGACTTCAATCTTCAGTGTTTTTGCTTTTCCAGCTTCGGTACTTTTGTCTTTATTCACGCTTGTCTTCTCTTTCTTCTATCAAAATTGTTGAAGCTTTTATCTTCTTCTATTACAGTACTTCATGCATCAGGACTTTATAGAAAAGGGTACCTTATTTTCTGGTTAAGCTTGGACTTTCAATATCTTAATACTTCATTCAAAATTACTTCTCAGCCTTCATAATGTTTGTATTATGAATCGACGCTTGATTAGATTCATCGGACGCTTCTTAAATTAGCGAAGGCGCTTGATTATCCACTGGGTACATTCACAAGGCTGTTTAACTCGTAACATTCTTAGCAGTTAGTGTATTATGCTTC
This sequence comes from Ammopiptanthus mongolicus, assembly GCA_039655645.1. Classification (NCBI taxonomy): domain Eukaryota; kingdom Viridiplantae; phylum Streptophyta; class Magnoliopsida; order Fabales; family Fabaceae; genus Ammopiptanthus; species Ammopiptanthus mongolicus. Next base: position 51,906,295 of record CM077348.1, on the reverse strand, counting down.
TTTGACCCGAATAGTGGACGAATTAGGATTCGATATCTTCAAGAAACTTGTAGCTATGGATATTAGATTTAATGAGACACCGGTTTGATTCAATTCGGACACCTACAGCTCAATATATGGTCATCAGACGCTACGTAGGTATGACTGTCTGGAACAACATCATGTCACCCATTTACTGATGCAATTTGTCAAAGATAGAGATCGATTTCGATCTTGACCTCTTCATGAGAGTTGCGGATATTTCTCTAAGCCTTCCAAAGATACCAAGATCGATGCTTTTGAACACCTAAAGCTCCAGAAATTGTCCGCAGACGCTTGCATGTTTTGATTGTCATGAACAGAATCACATCTCAAGCTTGAAGAAGGAATTTCACTCAGATCGAGATTGGTTCAGATCTCGACTTCTCCAGGAAACATGTAGGTATTTATCTTATCTTTCTAAAAAAATCAAGATCGCTTCATTTCGACGAGCGTACCACAAAATACGATGTATCGGACGCTTGATTATCGGCAGCAGGCGCTTGACTTCAATCTTCAGTGTTTTTGCTTTTGCAGCATTTGTACTTTTGTTTTTATTGATGCTTGTCTTCACTTTCTTCTATTAGAATTACTGAAGCATTTGTCTTCTTCTATTACAGTACTTCATGCTTCAGGACTATATAGAAAAGGGTACCTTATTTTTTGGGTAAGCTTGGACTTTCAATATCTTAATACTTCATTCAAAATTTCTTCACCAGCCTTCATAATGTTTGTATTCTGAATAGACGCTTGAATAGATTCACCGGACGCTTCCTAAATTAGCTAAGGCGCTTGATTATCCCCTGGGTACATTCGCAAGGCTGTTTAACTCGTAGCATTCTTAGCAGTTAGAGTATTTTGCTTCTTTGACCCTCTTAGTTTACGAATTAGGATTCGATTTCTGCATGAAACTTGAAGCTATGGATATTAGATTTAATGAGACACTGGTTTGATCCAATTCAAACACCTACAGCTCAATATATGCTCATCAGACGCTACATAGGTATGACTGTCAGGAACAACATCACGTCACCCACTTACGGATGCAATTTGACAAAGACAGAGATCGATTTCGCTCTTGACCTCTTCATAAGAGTTGCGGATATTTCTCTAAGCCTTCCAACGATACCAAGATCGATGATTTTGAACACCTAAATCTTTAGAAATTGTCAGCAGTTGCTTGCAAGTTCTGATTGTCATGAACAGTATCACATCTCAAGCTTGAAGAAGGAATTTCACTCAGATCGAGATTGGTTTAGATCACGACTTCTCCTGGAAACATGTAGGTATCACTTCATTTCGACGACGGTACCTCAAAATATGACGTTTCGGATGCTCGATTATCGGCAGCAGGCACCTGACTTCAATCTTCAGTGTTTTTGCTTTTGCAGCATTTGTACTTTTGTTTTTATTCACGCTTGTCCTCTCTTTCTTCTATTAGAATTGCTGACGCTTTTGTCTTCTTCTATAACAGTACTTCATGCTTCAGCACTTTATAAAAAAGGGTACCTTATTTTCTGGTTAAGCTTGGACTTTCAATATCTTAATACTTCATTCAAAATTACTTCTCCAGCCTTCATAATGTGTGTATTCTGAATAGACGCTTGATTAGATTCATCGGACGCTTCCTAAATTAGCTAAGGCGCTTGATTATCCACTGGGTACATTCACAAGCCTGTTTAACTCATAGCATTCTTTGCAGTTAGAGTATTGTGCTTCTTTGACCCTCTTAATGCATGAATTAGGATTCGATGTCTGCATGATACTTGTAGCTATGGATATTAGATTTAATGAGACACCGGTTTGATCCAATTCGGACACCTACAGCTCAATATATGGTCATCAGACGCTACATAGGTATGACTGACAGGAACAACATCAAGTCACCAACTTACGGATGCAATATGACAAAGATAGAGATCGATTTCGCTCTTGACCTCTTCATGAGAGTTGCGGATATTTCTCTAAGCCTTCCAACGATTCCAAGATTGATGCTTTTGAACACCTAAAGCTCCAGAAATGGTCAGCAGATGCTTGCATGTTCTGATTGTCATGAAAAGTATCACATCTCAAGCTTGAAGAAGGAATTTCACTCAGATCGAGATTGGTTCAGATCTCGACTTCTTCTGGAAACATGTAGGTATTTATCTTATCTTTCTAACAAAACCAAGATCACTTCATTTCGACGAGCGTACCTCAAAATTCGATGTTTCGGACGCTTGATTATCGGCAGCAGGCGCTTGATTTCAATTTCCAGTGTTTTTGCTTTTGCAGCATTTGTGGAAAATGGTACCTATTTTTCGGGTCAAGCTTGGACTTTAAATATCTTAATACAGCATTCAAAATAACTTCTCCAGCCTTCATAATGTTTTGTATTCTGAATAGACGCTTGATTAGCATCACTGGACGCTTCTTAAATTAGCTAAGGCGCGTGGTTATCCACTGGGTACATTCACAAGGCTGTTTAACTCATAGCATTCTTAGCAGTTAGAGTATTGTGCTTCTTTGACCCTTTTAGTGGACGAATTAGGATTCGATGTCTTAATGAAAATTGTAGATATGGATATTAGCTTTAAAGAGACACTAATTTCATCCAATTCGGACACCTACTGCTCAATATATGGCCATCAGAAGCTACACAGGTATGACTGTCAAGAACAATATCACGTCAAAAACTTACGGATGCAATTTGACGAAGAAAGAGAATGATTTCACTGTTGGCGTCTTCATGAGAGTTGAAGTTATTTCTAAGCCTTCAAACAATACCAAGATTGATGCTTTTGAACAACTAAAGCTCCAAACATTGTCAGCAGATGCTTGCATGTTCTGATTGTCATGAACAGTATCACATTTAGAGCTTGAAGTAGGAGATTCACTCGGATAGAGATTGGTACAGATCTCGACTTCTCCAGGAACATGTAGGTAATTCTATTATCTTTCTTAAAAAACCAAGATCACTTCATTTCGACCACCGTATCTCAAAATACGACGTTTCGGGCGCTTGTTTATCGGCAGCTGGCGCTTGACTTCAATCTTCAGTGTTTTTGCTTTTCCTGCTTTGGTACTTTTATCTTTATTCACGCTTGTCTTCTCTTTCTTCTATTAGAATTGCTGAAGCTTTTGTCTTCTTCTATTACAGTACTTCATGCTTCAGGACTTTATAGTAAAGGGTACCTTATTTTCTGGTTAAGCTTGGACTTTCAATATCTTAATAGTTCATTCAAAATTACTTCTCCCGCCTTCATAATGTTTGTATTCTGAATAGACGCTTGATTAGATTCACAGAACGATTCCTAAATTAGCTAAGGCGCTTGATTATCCTCTGGGTGCATTCACAAGGCTGTTTAACTCGTAGCATTCTTAGCAGTTAGAGTATTATACTTCTTTGACCCTCTTTGTGGACGAATTAGGATTCGATGTCTTCATGAAACTTGTAGCTATGGATATTTGATTTAATGAGACACCGGTTTGATCCAATTCGGACACCTACAGCTCAATATATGTTCATCAGATGATACACAGGTATGACTGTTTGGAACAACATCACGTCGCCCACTTACGGATGCAATTTGACAAAGATAGAGATCGATTTCGCTCTTGACCTCTTCATGAGAGTTGCGGATATTTCTATGAGCCTTCCAACGATACCAAGATCGATGCTTTTGAACACCTAAAGCTCCAGAAATTGTCAACAGACGCTTGCATGTTCTGATTGTAATGAACAGTATCACATCTCAAACTTGAAGAAGGAATTTCACTCAGTTCGAGATTGGTTTAGATCTCGACTTCTCCAGGAAACATGTAGGTATTTATCTTATCTTTGTAAAAAAACCAAGATCACTTCATTTGGACGAGCGTACCTCAAAATAAGACGTTTCAGACGCTTGATTATGGCAGCAGACGCCTGACTTCAATCTACAGTATTTTTGCTTTTCCAGATTTGGTACTTTTATCTTTATTCACGCTTGTCTTCTCTTTCTTCTTTTAGAATTGCTGAAGCTTTTGTCTTCTTCTATTACAGTACTTCATGCTTCAGGACTTTATAGAAAAGGGTACCTTATTTTCTGGTTAAGCTTGGACTTTCAATATCTTAATACTTCATTCAAAATTACTTCTCCGGCCTTCATAATGTTTGTATTCTGAATAGACGCTTGATTAGATTCACCCGACGCTTCCTAAATTAGCTAAAGTGCTTGATTATCCACTGGGTGCATTCACAAGGCTGTTTAACTCGTAGCATTCTTAGCAGTTAGAGTATTATGCTTCTTTGACCCTCTTAGTGGACGAATTAGGATTCGATGTCTTCATGAAACTTGTAGCTATGGATATTAGATTTAATGAGACACCGGTTTGATCAAATTCGGACTGTTACAGCTCAATATATGGTCATCAGATGCTACATAGGTATGACTGTTAGGAACAACATCACGTCACCCACTTACAGATGCAATTTGACATAGATAGAGATCGATTTCGCTCTTGACCTCCTCATGAGAGTTGCGGATATTTCTCTAAGCCTTCCAGTGATACCAAGATCGATGCTTTTGAACACCTAAAGCTCCAGAAATTGTCAGCAGATGCTTGGATGTTCTGATTGTCATGAACAGTATCACATCTCAAGCTTGAAGAAGGAATTTCACTCAGATCGAGATTGGTTTAGATCTCGACTTCTCCTGGAAACATGTAGGTATTTATCTTATCTTTCAAAAAAAACCAAGATCACTTCATTTCGGCGAGCGTACCTCAAAATACGACGTTTCGGACGCTTGGTTATCGGCAGCAAGTGCCAGATTTCAATCTTCAGTGTTTTTGCTTTTGCAGCATTTGTACTTTTGTTTTTATTCACGCTTGTCTTCTCTTTCTTCTATTAGAATTGCTGAAGTTTTGTCTTCTTCTATTACAGTACTTCATGCTTCAGGACTTTATAGAAAAGGGTACCTTATTTTCTGGTTAAGCTTGGACTTTCAATATCTTAATACTTCATTCAAAATTACTTCTCCAGCCTTCATAATGTTTGTATTTTGAATAGACGCTTGATTAGATTCACCGGACGCTTCCTAAATTAGCTAAGGCGCTTGATTATCCACTGGGTACATTCACAAGGCTGTTTAACTCATAGCATTCTTAGCAGTAAGAGTATTGTGCTTCTTTGACCCTTTTGTATTCTGAATAGACGTTTGACTAGCATCACTGGACGCTTCTTAAATTAGCTAAGGCGAGTGGTTATCCACTGGGCACATTCACAATGCTGTCAAACAAGTAGCATTCTTACCAGTTCGCGTATTATGCTTCTTTGATGCTCTTAATGGCCAAATTAGGATTCGATGTCTTAATGAAACTTGTAGATATGGATATTAGCTTTAAAGAGACACTGATTTCATCCAATTCGGACACCTACTGCTCAATATATGGCCATCAGACGCTACACAGGTATGACTGTCAAGAACAATATCACGTCAAAAACTTACGGATGCAATTTGACAAAGATAGAGATCGATTTCACTCTTGGCGTCTTCATGAGAGTTGCAGTTATTTCTAAGCCTTACAACGATACCAAGATTGATGCTTTTGAACACCTAAAGCTCCAGAAATTATCAGTAGATGCTTGCATGTTCTGATTGTCAGGAACAGTATCACATGTAGAGCTTGAAGAAGGAGATTCACTCAGATAGAGATTGGTACATATCTCGACTTCTCCAGGAAACATGTAGGTAATTCTATTATCTTTCTTAAAAAACGAATATCACTTCATTTCGACGACCGTATCTCAAAATACGACGTTTTGGGCGCTTGTTTATCGGCATCTGGCGCTTGACTTCAATCTTCAGTGTTTTTGCTTTTCCGTCTTTGGTACTTTTATCTTTATTCGCGCTTGTCTTCTCTTTCTTCTATTAGAATTGCCGAAGCTTTTGTCTTCTTCTATTACAGTACTTCATTGTTCAGGACTTTATAGAAAAGGGTACCTTATTTTCTGGTTAAGCTTGGACTTTCAATATCTTAATACTTCATTCAAAATTAATTCTCCAGCCTTCATAATGTTTGTATTCTGAATAGACGCCTGATTAGATTCACAGGACGCTTCCTAAATTAGCTAAGGCGCTTGATTATCCTCTGGGTGCATTCACAAGGTTGTTTAACTCGTAGCATTCTTAGCTGTTAGAGTATTATGCTTCTTTGACCCTCTTAGTGGACGAATTAGGATTCGATGTCATCATCAAACTTGTAGCTATGGATAGTAGATTTAATGAGACACCGGTTTGATCCAATTCGGACACCTACAGCTCAATATATGTTCATCAGATGCTACATAGGTATGACTGTTAGGAACAACATCACGTCGCCCACTTACGGATGCAATTTGACAAAGATAGAGATCGATTTCGCCCTTGACCTCTTCACGAGAGTTGCGGATATTTCTCTGAGCCTTCCAATGATACCAAGATCGATGCTTTTGAACACCTAAAGCTCCAAAAATTGTCAGCAGACGCTTGCATGTTCTGATTATCATGAACAGAATCACATCTAAAGCTTGAAGAAGGAATTTCACTCAGATCGAGATTGGTTCAGATCTCGACTTCTGCGGCAAACATGTAGGTATTTATCTTATCTTTCTAAAAAAAATCAAGATCGCTTCATTTCGACGAGCGTACCTCAAAATACGACGGGTCGGACGCTTGATTATCAGCAGCAGGTGCTTGACTTCAATTTTCAGTGTTTTTGCTTTTGCAGCATTTGTACTTTTGTTTTTTTTCAAGCTTGTCTTCTTTTTATTCTGTTAGAATTGATGAAGCTTTTGTGTTCTTCTGTTACAGTACTTGATGCTTCAGGACTTTATGGAAAATGGTACCTTATTTTCGGGTCAAGCTTGGACTTTAAATATCTTAATACTGCATTCAAAATAACTTCTCCAGCCTTCATAATGTTTTGTATTCTGAATAGACGTTTGACTAGCCTCACTGGACGCTTCTTAAATTAGCTAAGGCGAGTGGTTATCCACTGGGCACATTCACAATGCTGTCAAACTAGTAGCATTCTTACCAGTTCGCGTATTATGCTTCTTTGATGCTCTTAATGGCCAAATTAGGATTCGATGTCTTAATGAAACTTGTAGATATGGATATTAGCTTTAAAGAGACACTGATTTCATCCAATTCGGACACCTACTGCTCAATATATGGCCATCAGACGCTACACAGGTATGACTGTCAAGAACAATATCACGTCAAAAACTTACGGTGCAATTTGACAAAGATAGAGATCGATTTCACTCTTGGCGTCTTCATGAGAGTTGCAGTTATTTCTAAGCCTTACAACGATACCAAGATTGATGCTTTTGAACACCTAAAGCTCCAGAAATTATCAGTAGATGCTTGCATGTTCTGATTGTCAGGAACAGTATCACATGTAGAGCTTGGAGAAGGAGATTCACTCAGATAGAGATTGGTACATATCTCGACTTCTCCAGGAAACATGTAGGTAATTCTATTATCTTTCTTAAAAAACGAAGATCACTTCATTTCGACGACCGTATCTCAAAATACGACGTTTTGGGCGCTTGTTTATCGGCATCTGGCGCTTGACTTCAATCTTCAGTGTTTTTGCTTTTCCATCTTTGGTACTTTTATCTTTATTCACGCTTGTCTTCTCTTTCTTCTATTAGAATTGCCGAAGCTTTTGTCTTCTTCTATTACAGTACTTCATGGTTCAGGACTTTATAGAAAAGGGTACCTTATTTTCTGGTTAAGCTTGGACTTTCAATATCTTAATACTTCATTCAAAATTACTTCTCCAGCCTTCATAATGTTTGTATTCTGAATAGACGCCTGATTAGATTCACAGGACGCTTCCTAAATTAGCTAAGGCGCTTGATTATCCTCTGGGTGCATTCACAAGGTTGTTTAACTCGTAGCATTCTTAGCTGTTAGAGTATTATGCTTCTTTGACCCTCTTAGTGGACGAATTAGGATTCGATGTCATCATGAAACTTGTAGCTATGGATAGTAGATTTAATGAGACACCGGTTTGATCCAATTCGGACACCTACAGCTCAATATATGTTCATCAGATGCTACATAGGTATGACTGTTAGGAACAACATCACGTCGCCCACTTACGGATGCAATTTGACAAAGATAGAGATCGATTTCGCCCTTGACCTCTTCACGAGAGTTGCGGATATTTCTCTGAGCCTTCCAATGATACCAAGATCGATGCTTTTGAACACCTAAAGCTCCAAAAATTGTCAGCAGACGCTTGCATGTTCTGATTATCATGAACAGAATCACATCTCAAGCTTGAAGAAGGAATTTCACTCAGATCGAGATTGGTTCAGATCTCGACTTCTGTGGCAAACATGTAGGTATTTATCTTATCTTTCTAAAAAAAATCAAGATCGCTTCATTTCGACGAGCGTACCTCAAAATACGACGGGTCGGACGCTTGATTATCAGCAGCAGGTGCTTGACTTCAATTTTCAGTGTTTTTGCTTTTGCAGCATTTGTACTTTTGTTTTTTTTCACGCTTGTCTTCTTTTTATTCTGTTAGAATTGATGAAGCTTTTGTGTTCTTCTGTTACAGTACTTGATGCTTCAGGACTTTATGGAAAATGGTACCTTATTTTCGGGTCAAGCTTGGACTTTAAATATCTTAATACTGCATTCAAAATAACTTCTCCAGCCTTCATAATGTTTTGTATTCTGAATAGACGTTTGACTAGCATCACTGGACGCTTCTTAAATTAGCTAAGGCGAGTGGTTATCCACTGGGCACATTCACAATGCTGTCAAACTAGTAGCATTCTTACCAGTTCGCGTATTATGCTTCTTTGATGCTCTTAATGGCCAAATTAGGATTGGATGTCTTAATGAAACTTGTAGATATGGATATTAGCTTTAAAAAGACACTGATTTCATCCAATTCGGACACCTACTGCTCAATATATGGCCATCAGACGCTACACAGGTATGACTGTCAAGAACAATATCACGTCAAAAACTTACGGTGCAATTTGACAAAGATAGAGATTGATTTCACTCTTGGCGTCTTCATGAGAGTTGCAGTTATTTCTAAGCCTTACAACGATACCAAGATTGATGCTTTTGAACACCTAAAGCTCCAGAAATTATCAGTAGATGCTTGCATGTTCTGATTGTCAGGAACAGTATCACATGTAGAGCTTGAAGAAGGAGATTCACTCAGATAGAGATTGGTACATATCTCGACTTCTCCAGGAAACATGTAGGTAATTCTATTATCTTTCTTAAAAAACGAAGATCACTTCATTTCGACGACCGTATCTCAAAATACGACGTTTTGGGCGCTTGTTTATCGGCATCTGGCGCTTGACTTCAATCTTCAGTGTTTTTGCTTTTCCATCTTTGGTACTTTTATCTTTATTCACGCTTGTCTTCTCTTTCTTCTATTAGAATTGCCGAAGCTTTTGTCTTCTTCTATTACAGTACTTCATGGTTCAGGACTTTATAGAAAAGGGTACCTTATTTTCTGGTTAAGCTTGGACTTTCAATATCTTAATACTTCATTCAAAATTACTTCTCCAGCCTTCATAATGTTTGTATTCTGAATAGACGCCTGATTAGATTCACAGGACGCTTCCTAAATTAGCTAAGGCGCTTGATTATCCTCTGGGTGCATTCACAAGGTTGTTTAACTCGTAGCATTCTTAGCTGTTAGAGTATTATGCTTCTTTGACCCTCTTAGTGGACGAATTAGGATTCGATGTCATCATGAAACTTGTAGCTATGGATAGTAGATTTAATGAGACACCGGTTTGATCCAATTCGGACACCTACAGCTCAATATATGTTCATCAGATGCTACATAGGTATGACTGTTAGGAACAACATCACGTCGCCCACTTACGGATGCAATTTGACAAAGATAGAGATCGATTTCGCCCTTGACCTCTTCACGAGAGTTGCGGATATTTCTCTGAGCCTTCCAATGATACCAAGATCGATGCTTTTGAACACCTAAAGCTCCAAAAATTGTCAGCAGACGCTTGCATGTTCTGATTATCATGAACAGAATCACATCTCAAGCTTGAAGAAGGAATTTCACTCAGATCGAGATTGGTTCAGATCTCGACTTCTGCGGCAAACATGTAGGTATTTATCTTATCTTTCTAAAAAAAATCAAGATCGCTTCATTTCGACGAGCGTACCTCAAAATACAACGGGTCGGACGCTTGATTATCAGCAGCAGGTGCTTGACTTCAATTTTCAGTGTTTTTGCTTTTGCAGCATTTGTACTTTTGTTTTTTTTCACGCTTGTCTTCTTTTTATTCTGTTACAATTGATGAAGCTTTTGTGTTCTTCTGTTACAGTACTTGATGCTTCAGGACTTTATGGAAAATGGTACCTTATTTTCGGGTCAAGCTTGGACTTTAAATATCTTAATACTGCATTCAAAATAACTTCTCCAGCCTTCATAATGTTTTGTATTCTGAATAGACGTTTGACTAGCATCACTGGACGCTTCTTAAATTAGCTAAGGCGAGTGGTTATCCACTGGGCACATTCACAATGCTGTCAAACTAGTAGCATTCTTACCAGTTCGCGTATTATGCTTCTTTGATGCTCTTAATGGCCAAATTAGGATTCGATGTCTTAATGAAACTTGTAGATATGGATATTAGCTTTAAAGAGACACTGATTTCATCCAATTCGGACACCTACTGCTCAATATATGGCCATCAGACGCTACACAGGTATGACTGTCAAGAACAATATCACGTCAAAAACTTACGGTGCAATTTGACAAAGATAGAGATCGATTTCACTCTTGGCGTCTTCATGAGAGTTGCAGTTATTTCTAAGCCTTACAACGATACCAAGATTGATGCTTTTGAACACCTAAAGCTCCAGAAATTATCAGTAGATGCTTGCATGTTCTGATTGTCAGGAACAGTATCACATGTAGAGCTTGAAGAAGGAGATTCACTCAGATAGAGATTGGTACATATCTCGACTTCTCCAGGAAACATGTAGGTAATTCTATTATCTTTCTTAAAAAACGAAGATCACTTCATTTCGACGACCGTATCTCAAAATACGACGTTTTGGGCGCTTGTTTATCGGCATCTGGCGCTTGACTTCAATCTTCAGTGTTTTTGCTTTTCCATCTTTGGTACTTTTATCTTTATTCACGCTTGTCTTCTCTTTCTTCTATTAGAATTGCCGAAGCTTTTGTCTTCTTCTATTACAGTACTTCATGGTTCAGGACTTTATAGAAAAGGGTACCTTATTTTCTGGTTAAGCTTGGACTTTCAATATCTTAATACTTCATTCAAAATTACTTCTCCAGCCTTCATAATGTTTGTATTCTGAATAGACGCCTGATTAGATTCACAGGACGCTTCCTAAATTAGCTAAGGCGCTTGATTATCCTCTGGGTGCATTCACAAGGTTGTTTAACTCGTAGCATTCTTAGCTGTTAGAGTATTATGCTTCTTTGACCCTCTTAGTGGACGAATTAGGATTCGATGTCATCATGAAACTTGTAGCTATGGATAGTAGATTTAATGAGACACCGGTTTGATCCAATTCGGACACCTACAGCTCAATATATGTTCATCAGATGCTACATAGGTATGACTGTTAGGAACAACATCACGTCGCCCACTTACGGATGCAATTTGACAAAGATAGAGATCGATTTCGCCCTTGACCTCTTCACGAGAGTTGCGGATATTTCTCTGAGCCTTCCAATGATACCAAGATCGATGCTTTTGAACACCTAAAGCTCCAAAAATTGTCAGCAGATGCTTGGATGTTCTGATTGTCATGAACAGTATCACATCTCAAGCTTGAAGAAGGAATTTCACTCAGATCGAGATTGGTTTAGATCTCGACTTCTCCTGGAAACATGTAGGTATTTATCTTATCTTTCAAAAAAAACCAAGATCACTTCATTTCGGCGAGCGTACCTCAAAATACGACGTTTCGGACGCTTGGTTATCGGCAGCAGGTGCTTGACTTCAATTTTCAGTGTTTTTGCTTTTGCAGCATTTGTACTTTTGTTTTTTTTCACGCTTGTTTTCTTTTTATTCTGTTACAATTGATGAAGCTTTTGTGTTCTTCTGTTACAGTACTTGATGCTTCAGGACTTTATGGAAAATGGTACCTTATTTTCGGGTCAAGCTTGGACTTTAAATATCTTAATACTGCATTCAAAATAACTTCTCCAGCCTTCATAATGTTTTGTATTCTGAATAGACGTTTGACTAGCATCACTGGACGCTTCTTAAATTAGCTAAGGCGAGTGGTTATCCACTGGGCACATTCACAATGCTGTCAAACTAGTAGCATTCTTACCAGTTCGCGTATTATGCTTCTTTGATGCTCTTAATGGCCAAATTAGGATTCGATGTCTTAATGAAACTTGTAGATATGGATATTAGCTTTAAAGAGACACTGATTTCATCCAATTCGGACACCTACTGCTCAATATATGGCCATCAGACGCTACACAGGTATGACTGTCAAGAACAATATCACGTCAAAAACTTACGGTGCAATTTGACAAAGATAGAGATCGATTTCACTCTTGGCGTCTTCATGAGAGTTGCAGTTATTTCTAAGCCTTACAACGATACCAAGATTGATGCTTTTGAACACCTAAAGCTCCAGAAATTATCAGTAGATGCTTGCATGTTCTGATTGTCAGGAACAGTATCACATGTAGAGCTTGAAGAAGGAGATTCACTCAGATAGAGATTGGTACATATCTCGACTTCTCCAGGAAACATGTAGGTAATTCTATTATCTTTCTTAAAAAAACGAAGATCACTTCATTTCGACGACCGTATCTCAAAATACGACGTTTTGGGCGCTTGTTTATCGGCATCTGGCGCTTGACTTCAATCTTCAGTGTTTTTGCTTTTCCATCTTTGGTACTTTTATCTTTATTCACGCTTGTCTTCTCTTTCTTCTATTAGAATTGCCGAAGCTTTTGTCTTCTTCTATTACAGTACTTCATGGTTCAGGACTTTATAGAAAAGGGTACCTTATTTTTTGGTTAAGCTTGGACTTTCAATATCTTAATACTTCATTCAAAATTACTTCTCCAGCCTTCATAATGTTTGTATTCTGAATAGACGCCTGATTAGATTCACAGGACGCTTCCTAAATTAGCTAAGGCGCTTGATTATCCTCTGGGTGCATTCACAAGGTTGTTTAACTCGTAGCATTCTTAGCTGTTAGAGTATTATGCTTCTTTGACCCTCTTAGTGGACGAATTAGGATTCCATGTCATCATGAAACTTGTAGCTATGGATAGTAGATTTAATGAGACACCGGTTTGATCCAATTCGGACACCTACAGCTCAATATATGTTCATCAGATGCTACATAGGTATGACTGTTAGGAACAACATCACGTCGCCCACTTACGGATGCAATTTGACAAAGATAGAGATCGATTTCGCCCTTGACCTCTTCACGAGAGTTGCGGATATTTCTCTGAGCCTTCCAATGATACCAAGATCGATGCTTTTGAACACCTAAAGCTCCAAAAATTGTCAGCAGACGCTTGCATGTTCTGATTGTCATGAACAGAATCACATCTCAAGCTTGAAGAAGGAATTTCACTCAGATCGAGATTGGTTCAGATCTCGACTTCTGCGGCAAACATGTAGGTATTTATCTTATCTTTCTAAAAAAAATCAAGATCGCTTCATTTCGACGAGCGTACCTCAAAATACGACGTGTCGGACGCTTGATTATCAGCAGCAGGTGCTTGACTTCAATTTTCAGTGTTTTTGCTTTTGCAGCATTTGTACTTTTGTTTTTTTTCACGCTTGTCTTCTTTTTATTCTATTAGAATTGATGAAGCTTTTGTGTTCTTCTGTTACAGTACTTGATGCTTCAGGACTTTATGGAAAATGGTACCTTATTTTCGGGTCAAGCTTGGACTTTAAATATCTTAATACTGCATTCAAAATAACTTCTCCAGCCTTCATAATGTTTTGTATTCTGAATAGACGTTTGACTAGCATCACTGGACGCTTCTTAAATTAGCTAAGGCGAGTGGTTATCCACTGGGCACATTCACAATGCTGTCAAACTAGTAGCATTCTTACCAGTTCGCGTATTATGCTTCTTTGATGCTCTTAATGGCCAAATTAGGATTCGATGTCTTAATGAAACTTGTAGATATGGATATTAGCTTTAAAGAGACACTGATTTCATCCAATTCGGACACCTACTGCTCAATATATGGCCATCAGACGCTACACAGGTATGACTGTCAAGAACAATATCACGTCAAAAACTTACGGTGCAATTTGACAAAGATAGAGATCGATTTCACTCTTGGCGTCTTCATGAGAGTTGCAGTTATTTCTAAGCCTTACAACGATACCAAGATTGATGCTTTTGAACACCTAAAGCTCCAGAAATTATCAGTAGATGCTTGCATGTTCTGATTGTCAGGAACAGTATCACATGTAGAGCTTGAAGAAGGAGATTCACTCAGATAGAGATTGGTACATATCTCGACTTCTCCAGGAAACATGTAGGTAATTCTATTATCTTTCTTAAAAAACGAAGATCACTTCATTTCGACGACCGTATCTCAAAATACGACGTTTTGGGCGCTTGTTTATCGGCATCTGGCACTTGACTTCAATCTTCAGTGTTTTTGCTTTTCCATCTTTGGTACTTTTATCTTTATTCACGCTTGTCTTCTCTTTCTTCTATTAGAATTGCCGAAGCTTTTGTCTTCTTCTATTACAGTACTTCATGGTTCAGGACTTTATAGAAAAGGGTTCCTTATTTTCTGGTTAAGCTTGGACTTTCAATATCTTAATACTTCATTCAAAATTACTTCTCCAGCCTTCATAATGTTTGTATTCTGAATAGACGCCTGATTAGATTCACAGGACGCTTCCTAAATTAGCTAAGGCGCTTGATTATCCTCTGGGTGCATTCACAAGGTTGTTTAACTCGTAGCCTTCTTAGCTGTTAGAGTATTATGCTTCTTTGACCCTCTTAGTGGACGAATTAGGATTCGATGTCATCATGAAACTTGTAGCTATGGATAGTAGATTTAATGAGACACCGGTTTGATCCAATTCGGACACCTACAGCTCAATATATGTTCATCAGATGCTACATAGGTATGACTGTTAGGAACAACATCACGTCGCCCACTTACGGATGCAATTTGACAAAGATAGAGATCGATTTCGCCCTTGACCTCTTCACGAGAGTTGCGGATATTTCTCTGAGCCTTCCAATGATACCAAGATCGATGCTTTTGAACACCTAAAGCTCCAAAAATTGTCAGCAGACGCTTGCATGTTCTGATTATCATGAACAGAATCACATCTCAAGCTTGAAGAAGGAATTTCACTCAGATCGAGATTGGTTCAGATCTCGACTTCTGTGGCAAACATGTAGGTATTTATCTTATC
Organism: Ammopiptanthus mongolicus; assembly: GCA_039655645.1. Classification (NCBI taxonomy): domain Eukaryota; kingdom Viridiplantae; phylum Streptophyta; class Magnoliopsida; order Fabales; family Fabaceae; genus Ammopiptanthus; species Ammopiptanthus mongolicus. Next base: position 51,890,844 of record CM077348.1, on the reverse strand, counting down.
TTTCTAAAAAAAATCAAGATCGCTTCATTTCGACGAGCGTACCTCAAAATACGACGGGTCGGACGCTTGATTATCAGCAGCAGGTGCTTGACTTCAATTTCAGTGTTTTTGCTTTTGCAGCATTTGTACTTTTGTTTTTTTTCACGCTTGTCTTCTTTTTATTCTGTTAGAATTGATGAAGCTTTTGTGTTCTTCTGTTACAGTACTTGATGCTTCAGGACTTTATGGAAAATGGTACCTTATTTTCGGGTCAAGCTTGGACTTTAAATATCTTAATACTGCATTCAAAATAACTTCTCCAGCCTTCATGAGAGTTATGGATATTTCTCTAAGCCTTCCAAAGATACCAAGATCGATGATTTTGAACACCTAAAGCTCCAGAAATTATCAACAGACGCTTGCATGTTCTGATTGTCATGATGAGTATGACATCTCATGCTTGATGAAGGAATTTCAGTCAGATCGGGATTGGTACAGATCTTGACTTCTCCAGGAGACAGGTAGGTATTCAACTAATTTTTCTATTAAAACCAAGATTACTTCATTTCGACGAGCGTACCTCAAAATACGATGTTTCGGACACTTGATTATCGGCAGCAGGCGCCTAACTTCGTTCTTCAGAGTTTTTGCTTTTGCAGCATTTGCACTTTTGTTTTTATTCACGCTTGTCTTCTCTTTCTTCTTTCACAATTGCTAAAGCTTTTGTCTTCTTCTATTACAGTACTTCATGCTTCCGGACTTTATAGAAAAGGGTACCTTATTTTCTAGTTAAGCTTGGACTTTCAATATCTTAATACTTCATTCAAAATTACTTCTCCAGCCTTCATAATGTTTCTATTATGAATGGACGCTTGATTAGATTCACCGGACGCTTCTTAAATTAGCTAAGGCGCTTGATTATCCACTGGTTACATTCACAAGGCTGTTTAACTCGTAGCATTCTTAGCAGTTAGGTATTACGCTTCTTTGACCCTTTTAGTGGACGAATTAGGATTCGATGTCTTCATGAAACTAGTAGCTGTGGATATCAGATTTAATGAGACACCGGTTTGATCCAATTCGGACACCTACAACCCAATATAAGGTCATCATATGCTACATAGGTATGGCTGTCCGGAACAACATCACGTCACCCACTTACGGATGCAATTTGACAAAGAAGAGATCGATTTCCCTCTTGACCTCTTCATGAGAGTTGCGGATATTTCTCTAAGCCTTCCAATGATACCAAGATCGATGCTTTTGAATACCTAAAGACCCATAAATTGTCAACAGACGCTTGCATGTTCTGATTGTAATGAAGAGTATCAAGCTTGAAAAAGGAATTTTACTCAGATCGGGATTGGTTCAGATATCGAATTCTGCATGTGACATGTTGGTATTTATCTTATCTTTCTAACAAAACCAAGATCACTTCATTTTGACGAGCGTACCTCAAAATACGACGTTTCGGACGCTTGATTATCGGCAGCAGTCGCCTGACTTCAATCTTCAGAGTTTTTGCTTTTGTAGCATTTGTACTTTGGTTTTTATTCACGCTTGTCTTCTCTTTCTTCTATTACGATTGCTGAAGCTTTTGTCTTCTTCTATTACAGTACTTCATGCTTTAGGACTTTATAGAAAAGGGTACCTTATTATCTGGTCAAGCTTGGACTTTCAATATCTTAATACTTCATTCAAAATTACTTCTCCAGCCTTCATAATGTTTCTATTATGAATGGACGCTTGAATAGATTCACCGGATGCTTCTTAAATTAGCTAAGAAGCTTGATTATCTACTAGGTACATTCACAAGGCTGTTTAACTCGTAGCATTCTTAGCAGTTAGCGTATTATGCTTCTTTGACCCTCTTAGTGGACGAATTAGGATTCGATGTCTGCAAGAAAGTTGTAGCTACGGATATTAGATTTAAAGAGACACCGGTTTGATCCAACTCGGACACCTACAGCTTAATATATGGTCATCAGAAGCTATATAGGCATGACTGTCAGGAACAACATCACGTCACACACTTATGGATGCAATTTGATAAAGATAGAGATCGATTTCGCTCTTGACCTCTTCATGAGAGTTACGGATATTTCTCTAAGCCTTCCAAAGATACCAAGATCGATGCTTTTGAACACCGAAAGCTCCAGAAATTCTCAATAGACGCTTGCATGTTCTGATTGTGATGAACAGTATCACAACTCATGCTTGAAGAAGGTATTTCACTCTGATCGGTTTTGGTTCAGATCTCGACTTCTCCAGGAGTCAAGTAGGTATTTATCTTATCTTTCTAACAAAACCAAGATCACTTCATTTCGATGAGCGTTCGTCAAAATACAACGTTTCGGACGCTGGATTATCGGCAGCAGGCGCCTAACTTCAATCTTCAGTGTTTTCGGTTTTGCAGCATTTGTACTTTTGTTTTTATTCACGATTGTCTTCTCTTTCTTATATTAGAATTGCTGAAGCTTTTGTCTTCTTCTGTTACAAAACTTCATGCTTCAGGATTAAGCTTGGACCTCCAATATCTTAATACTTCATTCAAAATTACTTCTCCAGGCTTCATAATGTTTGTATTCTGAATAGACGCTTGATTAGATTCACCGAACGCTTCTTAAATTAGCTAAGGCGCCTGATTATCCACTGGGTACATTCACAAGGCTGTTTAACTCGTAGCGTTCTTAGCAGTTAGCGTATTACGCTTCTTTGACCCTCTTAGTGGACGAATTAGGATTCGATGTCTTCATGAAACTAGTTGCTGTGGATATCAGATTTAATGAGACACCGATTTGATCCAATTCGGACACCTACAACCCAATATAAGGTCATCATATGCTACATAGGTATGGCTGTCCGGAACAACATCACGTCACCCACTTACGGATGCAATTTGACAAAGAAGAGATCGATTTCCCTCTTGACCTCTTCATGAGAGTTGCGGATATTTCTCTAAGCCTTCCAATGATACCAAGATCGATGCTTTTGAATACCTAAAGACCCATAAATTGTCAACAGACGCTTGCATGTTCTGATTGTAATGAAGAGTATCAAGCTTGAAAAAGGAATTTTACTCAGATCGGGATTGGTTCAGATATCGAATTCTGCATGTGACATGTTGGTATTTATCATATCTTTCTAACAAAACCAAGATCACTTCATTTTGACGAGCGTACCTCAAAATACGACGTTTCGGACGCTTGATTATCGGCAGCAGTCGCCTGACTTCAATCTTCAGAGTTTTTGCTTTTGTAGCATTTGTACTTTGGTTTTTATTCACGCTTGTCTTCTCTTTCTTCTATTACGATTGCTGAAGCTTTTGTCTTCTTCTATTACAGTACTTCATGCTTTAGGACTTTATAGAAAAGGGTACCTTATTTTCTGGTCAAGCTTGGACTTTCAATATCTTAATACTTCATTCAAAATTACTTCTCCAGCCTTCATAATGTTTCTATTATGAATGGACGCTTGATTAGATTCACTGGATGCTTCTTAAATTAGCTAAGAAGCTTGATTATCTACTAGGTACATTCACAAGGCTGTTTAACTCGTAGCATTCTTAGCAGTTAGCGTATTACGCTTCTTTGACCCTCTTAGTGGACGAATTAGGATTCGATGTCTTCAAGAAAGTTGTAGCTACGGATATTAGATTTAAAGAGACACCGGTTTGATCCAACTCGGACACCTACAGCTTAATATATGGTCATCAGAAGCTATATAGGCATGACTGTCAGGAACAACATCACGTCACACACTTACGGATGCAATTTGATAAAGATAGAGATCGATTTCGCTCTTGACCTCTTCAAGAGAGTTACGGATATTTCTCTAAGCCTTCCAAAGATACCAAGATCGATGCTTTTGAACACCTAAAGCTCCAGAAATTCTCAATAGACGCTTGCATGTTCTGATTGTCATGAACAGTATCACAACTCATGCTTGAAGAAGGTATTTCACTCAGATCGGGATTGGTTCAGATCTCGACTTCTCCAGGAGTCAAGTAGGTATTTATCTTATCTTTCTAACAAAACCAAGATCACTTCATTTCGATGAGCGTTCGTCAAAATACAACGTTTCGGACGCTTGATTATCGGCAGCAGGCGCCTAACTTCAATCTTCAGTGTTTTCGGTTTTGCAGCATTTGTACTTTTGTTTTTATTCACGATTGTCTTCTCTTTCTTCTATTAGAGTTGCTGAAGCTTTTGTCTTCTTCTGTTACAGTACTTCATGCTTCAGGATTAAGCTTGGACCTCAAATATCTTAATACTTCATTCAAAATTACTTCTCCAGGCTTCATAATGTTTATATTCTGAATAGACGCTTGATTAGATTCACCGAACGCTTCTTAAATTAGCTAAGGCGCTTGATTATCCACTGGGTACATTCACAAGGCTGTTTAACTCGTAGCATTCTTAGCAGTTAGCGTATTATGCTTCTTTGACCCTCTTAGTGGACGAGTTAGGATTCGATGTCTTCAAGAAACCTGTTGCTATGGATATTAGATTTAATGAGACGCTGGTTTCATCTAATTTGGACGCCTACAGCTCAATATATCGTCATCAGACGCTACGTAGGTATGACTGTTAGGAACAACATCACGTCACCCACTTACGGATGCAATTTGTCAAAGATAGAGATCAATTTCGCTCTTCACCTCTTCATGATTGTTGCGGATATTTCTCTAAGTCTTTCAAAGATACCAAGATCGATGCTTTTGAACACCTAAAGCTTCAGAAATTGTCAGCAGACGCGTGCATGTTCTGATTGTCATGAAGAGTATCACATCTCATGCTTGAAGAAGGTATTTCACTCAGATCGGGATTGGATAAGATCTCGACTTCTCCAGGAGACATGTAGGTATTTAACTTATCTTTCTAAAAAAACCAAGATCACTTCATTTCGACGAGCGTACCTCAAAATATGATGTTTCGGACGCTTGATTATCGGCTGCAAGCGCCTGACTTCAATCTTCAGAGTTTTTGCTTTTGCAGCATTTGTACTTTGGTTTTTATTCACGCTTGTCTTCTCTTTCATCTATTACAATTGCTGAAGGTTTTGTCTTCTTCTATTACAGTACTTCATGCTTTAGGACTTTATAGAAAAGGGTACCTTATTTTCTGGTTAAGCTTGGACTTTCAATATCTTAATACTTCATTCAAAATTACTTCTCCAGCCTTCATAATGTTTCTATTTTGAATGAACACTTGATTAGATTTACCGGACGCTTCTTAAATTAGCCAAGGCGCTTGATTATCCACCGGGTACATTCACAAGGCTGTTTAACTCGTAGCATTCTCAGCAGTTAGCGTGTTATGCTTCTTTGACCCTCTTAGTGGACGAATTAGGATTCGATGTCTTCATGAAACTAGTAGCTATGGATATTAGATTTAATGAGACACCGGTTTGATCCAATTCGGACACCTACCACTCAATATATGGTCATGAGACGCTACATAGGTATGACTGTCAAAACAACATCACGTCACCCACTTACGGATGCAATTTGACAAAGATAGAGTTCGATTTCGCTCTTGACCACTTCATCAGAGTTGCGGATATTTCTCTAATCCTTCCAACGTTACCATGATCGATGCTTTTGAACACCTAATGCTCTAGAAATTGTCAGCAGACGCTTGCATGTTCTGATTTTCATGAACAGTATCACAACTCTAGCTTGAAGAAGGAATTTCACTCAAATCGGGACTCGTTCAGATCTCGACTTCTCCAGGAGACATGTAGGTATTTATCTTATCTTTCTAACAAACCCAAGATCATTTCATTTCGACGAGCGTACCTCAAAATACGACGTTTCGGACGCTTGATTATCGACAGTTGGCCCCTGACTTCAATCTTCAGTGTTTTTGCTTTTGCAGTATTTGTACTTTTGTTTTTATTCACGCTTGTCTTCTCTTTCTTGTTTTGGAATTGCGGAAGCTTTTGTCTTCTTCTATTATAGTACTTCATGCTTCAGGACTTTATAGAAAAGGGTACCTCATTTTCTGGTTAAGCTTCGACTTCCAATATCTTAATACTTCATTCAAAATTACTTCTACAGCCTTCATAATGTTTGTATTCTGAATGGACGCTTGATTAGATTCATCGAATGCTTCTTAAATTAGCTAAGGCGCTTGATTATCCACTGGGTACATTCACAAGGCAGTTTAACTCGTAGCATTCTTAGCAGTTAGCGTATTATGCTTCTTTGACCCTCTTAGTGGACGAATTAGGATTCGATGTCTTCAAGAAACCTGTAGCTATGGATATTAGCTTTACTAAGACACTAGTTTCATCCTATTCGGACACCTACAGCTCAATATACGGTCATCGGACGCTACAAAGGTATGACTGTCAGGAACAACATCACGTCACACACTTACGGATGAAATTTGACAAAGATAGAGATCGATTTCGCTATTGACCTCTTCATGGGAGTTACGGATATTTCTCTAAGCCTTCCAAAGATACCAAGATCGATGCTTTTGAACACCTAAAGCTCCAGAAATTGTCAAAAGACGCTTGCATGTTCTGATTGTCATGAACAGTATCACAACCCAAGCTTTAAGAAGGAATTTCACTCAGATCGGGATTGGTTCAGATCTCGACTTCTCCAGGAGTCAAGTAGGTACTTATCTTATCTTTCTAACAAAACCAAGATCACTTCATTTCGACGAGCGTTCCTCAAAATACAACGTTTCGGACGCTTGATTATCGGCAGCAGGCGCATGACTTCAATCTTCAGTGTTTTTGCTTTTGCAGCATTCGTACTTTTGTTTTTATTCACGCTTGTCTTCTCTTTCTTCTGTTAGAATTGCTGAAGCTTTTGTCTTCTTCTGTTACAGTACTTCATGCTTCAGGATTAAGCTTGGACCTCCAATATCTTAATACTTCATTCGTAATGACTTCTCCAGCCTTCATAACGTTTGTATTCTGAATAAACGCTTGATTAGATTCACCGGACGCTTCTTAAATTAGCTAAGGCGCTTGATTATCCACTGGGTACATTCACAAGGCTGTTTAACTCGTAGCATTCTTAGCAGTTAGCGTATTATGCTTCTTTGACCCTCTTAGTGGACGAATTAGGATTCCATGTCTTCAAGAAACTTGTAGCTATGGATATTAGATTTAATGAGACACCGGTTTGATCCTATTTGGAAACCTATAGCTCAATATATCGTCATCAGACGCTACGTAGGTATGACTGTCAGGAACAACATCACGTCACCCACTTACGGATGCAACTTGACAAAGATAGAGATCAATTTCGCTCTTGACCTCTTCATGAGAGTTGCGGATATTTCTCTAAGCCTTCCAAAGATACCAAGATCGATGATTTTGAACACCTAAATCTTCAAAAATTGTCAGCAGACGCTTACATGTTCTGATTGTCGTGAAGAGTATCACATCTCAACCTTGAAGAAGGTATTTCACCCAGATCGGGATTGGTTCAGATCTCGACTTCTCCAGGAGACATGTAGGTATTTATCTTATCTTTCTATGGAAACCAAGATCACTTCATTTCGACGAGCGTACCCCAAAATACGACGTTTCGGACGCTTGATTATCTACAGCAGGTGCCTGACTTCAATCTTCAGAGTTTTTGCTTTTGCAGCATTTGACCTTGCTTTTAATTCACGCTTGTCTTCTCTTTCTTCTATTACACTTGCTGAAGCTTTTGTCTTCTTATTTTACAGTACTTCATGCTTCAGGACTTTATAGAAAAGGTACCTTATTTTCTGGTTTAGCTTGGACTTTCAATATCTTAATACTTCATTCAAAATTACTACTCCAGCCTTCATAATGTTTCTATTATGAATGGACGCTTGATTAGAATTACCGGATGCTTCTTAAATTAGCTAAGGTGCTTTATTATCCACTGGGTACATTCACAAGGCTGTTTAACTCGTAGCATTTTTAGCAGTTAACGCATTATGCTTCTTTGACCCTCTTAGTGGACGAATTAGGATTCGATGTCTTCAAGAAACTTGTAGCTGTGGATATTAGATTTAATGAGACACCGATTTGATCCAACTCGGACATCTACAGCTCAATATATGGTCATCAGAAGCTACGTAGGCATGACTATCAGGAACAACATCACGTCACACACTTACGGATGCAAATTGACAAAGATAGAGATCGATTTCACTCTTGACCTCTTCATGGGAGTTACGGATATTTCTCTAAGCCTTCCAAAGATACCAAGATCGATGCTTTTGAAAACCTAAAGCTCCAGAAATTGTCAACAGACGCTTGCATGTTCTGATTGTCATGAACAGTATCACAACCCAAGCTTGAAGAAGGAATTTCACTCAGATCGGGATTGGTTCATATCTCGACTTCTCCAGGAGTCAAGTAGGTACTTATCTTATCTTTCTAACAAAACCAAGATCACTTCATTTCGACGAGCGTTCCACAAAATACAACGTTTCGGACGCTTGATTATCGGCAGCAGGCGCCTGACTTCAATCTTCAGTGTTTTTGCTTTTGCAGCATTTGTACTTTTGTTTTTATTCACGCTTGTCTTCCCTTTCTTCTATTAGAATTGCTGAAGCTTTTGTCTTCTTCTATTATAGTACTTTATGCTTCAGGACTTTATAGAAAAGAGTACCTTATTTTCTGGTTAAGATTGGACTTCCAATATCTTAATACTTCATCCAAAATTAATTTTACAGCCTTCATAATGTTTGTATTCTGAATGGACGCTTGATTAGATTCACCAGACGCTTCTTAAATTAGTTAAGGCGCTTGATTATCCACTGGGTACATGCACAAGGCTGTTTAACTCGTAGCATTCTTAGCAGTTAGCGTATTATGCTTCTTTGACCCTCTTGGTGGACGAATTAGGATTCGATGTCTTCAAGAAACCTGTAGCTATGGATATTAGCTTTACTAAGACACTAGTTTCATCCAATTCGGACACCTACAGCTCAATATACGGTCATCGGACGCTACAAAGGTATGACTGTCAGGAACAACATCACGGCACCAACTTACGGATGCAATTTGACAAAGATAGAGATCAATTTCTCTCTTGACCTCTTCATGAGAGATGCGGATATTTCTCTAAGCCTTCCAAAGATACCAAGATCGATGCTTTTGAACACCTAAAGCTCCAGAAATTGTCAGCAGACGCTTGCATGTTCTGATTGTCATGAAGAGTGTCACATCTCAAGCTTGAAGAAGGAATTTCACTCAGATCGAGATTGGTTCGGATCTCGACTTCTGCAGGAGTCAAGTAGGTATTTATCTTATCTTTCTAACAAAACCAAGATCACTTCATTTCGACGAGCGTACCTCAAAATACGACGTTTCGGACGCTTGATTATCGGCGGCATGCGCCTGACTTCAATCTTCAGAATTTTTGCTTTTGCAGCATTTATACTTTTATTTTTATTCACCCTTGTCTTCTCTTTCTTCTATTACACTTGCTGAAGCTTTTGTCTTCTTATTTTACAGTACTTCATGCTTCAGGACTTTATAGAAAAGGTACCTTATTTTCTGGTTTAGCTTGGACTTTCAATATCTTAATACTTCATTCAAAATTACTACTCCAGCCTTCATAATGTTTCTATTATGAATGGACGCTTGATTAGAATTACCGGATGCTTCTTAAATTAGCTAAGGTGCTTTATTATCCACTGGGTACATTCACAAGGCTGTTTAACTCGTAGCATTTTTAGCAGTTAACGCATTATGCTTCTTTGACCCTCTTAGTGGACGAATTAGGATTCGATGTCTTCAAGAAACTTGTAGCTGTGGATATTAGATTTAATGAGACACCGATTTGATCCAACTCGGACATCTACAGCTCAATATATGGTCATCAGAAGCTACGTAGGCATGACTATCAGGAACAACATCACGTCACACACTTACGGATGCAAATTGACAAAGATAGAGATCGATTTCACTCTTGACCTCTTCATGGGAGTTACGGATATTTCTCTAAGCCTTCCAAAGATACCAAGATCGATGCTTTTGAAAACCTAAAGCTCCAGAAATTGTCAACAGACGCTTGCATGTTCTGATTGTCATGAACAGTATCACAACCCAAGCTTGAAGAAGGAATTTCACTCAGATCGGGATTGGTTCATATCTCGACTTCTCCAGGAGTCAAGTAGGTACTTATCTTATCTTTCTAACAAAACCAAGATCACTTCATTTCGACGAGCGTTCCACAAAATACAACGTTTCGGACGCTTGATTATCGGCAGCAGGCGCCTGACTTCAATCTTCAGTGTTTTTGCTTTTGCAGCATTTGTACTTTTGTTTTTATTCACGCTTGTCTTCCCTTTCTTCTATTAGAATTGCTGAAGCTTTTGTCTTCTTCTATTATAGTACTTTATGCTTCAGGACTTTATAGAAAAGAGTACCTTATTTTCTGGTTAAGATTGGACTTCCAATATCTTAATACTTCATCCAAAATTAATTTTACAGCCTTCATAATGTTTGTATTCTGAATGGACGCTTGATTAGATTCACCAGACGCTTCTTAAATTAGTTAAGGCGCTTGATTATCCACTGGGTACATGCACAAGGCTGTTTAACTCGTAGCATTCTTAGCAGTTAGCGTATTATGCTTCTTTGACCCTCTTGGTGGACGAATTAGGATTCGATGTCTTCAAGAAACCTGTAGCTATGGATATTAGCTTTACTAAGACACTAGTTTCATCCAATTCGGACACCTACAGCTCAATATACGGTCATCGGACGCTACAAAGGTATGACTGTCAGGAACAACATCACGGCACCAACTTACGGATGCAATTTGACAAAGATAGAGATCAATTTCTCTCTTGACCTCTTCATGAGAGATGCGGATATTTCTCTAAGCCTTCCAAAGATACCAAGATCGATGCTTTTGAACACCTAAAGCTCCAGAAATTGTCAGCAGACGCTTGCATGTTCTGATTGTCATGAAGAGTGTCACATCTCAAGCTTGAAGAAGGAATTTCACTCAGATCGAGATTGGTTCGGATCTCGACTTCTGCAGGAGTCAAGTAGGTATTTATCTTATCTTTCTAACAAAACCAAGATCACTTCATTTCGACGAGCGTACCTCAAAATACGACGTTTCGGACGCTTGATTATCGGCGGCATGCGCCTGACTTCAATCTTCAGAATTTTTGCTTTTGCAGCATTTATACTTTTATTTTTATTCACCCTTGTCTTCTCTTTCTTCTATTACAATTGCTGAAGCTTTTATCTTCTTCTATTACAGTACTTCATGCTTCAGGACTTTATAGAAAAGGGTACCTTATTCTCTGGTTAAGGTTGGACATTCAATATCTTAATACTTCATTCAAAATTACTTCTCCAGCCTTCATAATGTTTCTATTATGAATTGATGCTTGATTAGATTCATCGGATGCTTCTTAAATTAGCTAAGGCGCTTGATTATCCACTGGGTACAATCACAAGGCTGTTTAACTCGTAGCATTCATAGCAGTTAGCGTATTATGCTTGTAGCTATGGATATTATATTTAATGAGACACCGGTTTGATCCAATTCGGACACCTATAGCTCAATATATGGTCATCAGAAGCTGCGTAGGTATGACTGTCAGGAACAACATCACGTCACACACTTACGGATGCAATTTGACAAAGATAGAGATCGATTTCGCTCTTGACCTCTTCATGAGAGTTACGGATATTTCTCAAAGCCTTCCAAAGATACTAAGATCGATGCTTTTGAACACCTAAAGTTCCAGAAATTGTCAACAGATGCTTGCATGTTCTGATTATCATGAACAGTATCACAACTCAAGCTTGAAGAAGGAATTTCACTCAGATCGGGATTGGTTCAGATCTCGACTTCTCCTGGAGACAAGTAGGTATTTATCTTATCTTTCTAACAAAACCAAGATCACTTCATTTCGACGAGCGTTCCTCAAAATACAACATTTCGGACGCTTGATTCTCGGCAGTAGGCGCCTGACTTCAATCTTCTGTGTTTTGCTTTTGCAGCATTTGTACTTTTGTATTTATTCTCGCTTGTCTTCTCTTTCTTCTATTAGAATTGTTGAAGCTTTTGTCTTCTTCTATTACAGTACTTCATGCTTCAGGATTAAGCTTCGACCTCCAATATCTTAAAAATTCAGTCAAAATTACTTCTCCAGCCTTCATAATGTTTGTATTCTGAATAGATGCTTGATTAGATTCACAGGACGCTTCTTAAATTAGCTAGCGAGCTTGATTGTCCACTGGGTGCATTCACAAGGCTGTTTAACTCGTAGCATTCTTAGCAGTTAGCGTATTATGCTTCTTTGACCCTCTTAGTGGACGAATTAGGATTCGATATCTTCAAGAAACTTGTAGCTATGGATATTAGATTTAATGAGACACCAGTTTGATCCAATTCGGACACCTACAGTTCAATATATCGTCATCAAACGCTACGTAGGTATGACTGTCAGGAACAACATCACGTCACCCACTGACGGATGCAATTTGTCAAAGAAAGAGATTTATTTCACCCTTGTCTTCTTCATGAGAGTTCCATATATTTTTCCGAGCCTTCCAGCGATACGAAGATCGATGCTTTTGAACACCTAAAGCTCTAGAAATTGTCAGTAGACGCTTGCATGTTATGACTGTCACGAACAGTATCACATCCGAAGCTTGAATAGGGAATTTCACTTAGATAGAGATTGGCTCAGATCTCGAATTCTTCAGGAAACATGTAGGTGTTTCTCTTATATTTCTAACAAAATCAAGATAACTTCATTTCGACGATCGCACCTCAAAATACGACATTTTAGCCGCTTGATTGTCGGAAGCAAGCGCTTGACTTCAATCTTTAGTGTTCTTGCGTTTGCAGCTTTTGTACTTTTGTCTTTATTCGTGCTTCTCTTCTCTATCTTCTATTAGAGTTGCTGAAGGTTTTGCCTTCTACTATTACAATACTTGATGTTTCTGAACTTTATGGAAAAGGGTGCCTTATTTTCTGGTCAAGTTTGCACTTTGAATATCTCAATACTTCATTCAAAAGTACTTCTCCAGCCTTCATAATGTTTTGTATTTTGAATAGCCGCATGATTAGATTCACCGGAGTATTCTTAAATGAGCTAAGGCACTTGGTTATCCACTGGGTACACTCACAAGTCTGTTTAACTCGTTGCATTCTGACCAGTTAGCGTATTATCCTTCTTTGACCCTCTTATTGGCCGAATTAGGATTCAATGTCTTCATGAAACTTGTAGATATGGATATTCGCTTTAATGATACACCGGTTTCATCCAATTCGGACACCTACATCTCAATATTTGGCCATCATCCTGTACAACGGTATGACTGTCAGTAACCATATCACGTCTCTGAGTTACGGATGCAATTTGACGAAGAAAGAGATTTATTTCGCCCTTGCCCTCTTCATGAGAGTTGCATATATTTTTCCGAGCCTTCCAGCGATACGAAGATCGACGCTTTTGAACACCTAAAGCTCTAGAAATTGTCAGTAGACGCTTGCATGTTCTGATTGTCACGAACAGTATCACATCTCAAGCTTGTATAGGGAATTTAACTTAGATAGAGATTGGCTCAGATCTCGAATTCTTCAAGAAACATGTAGATATTTCTCTTATATTTCTAACAAAATCAAAATCACTTCATTTCGACGATCGTACCTCAAAATACGACGTTTCGGATGCTTGATTGTCGGCAGCAAGCGCTTGACTTCAATCTTCAGTGTTCTTGCTTTTGCAGCTTTTGTACTTTTGTCTTTATTAGTGCTTCTCTTCTCTTGCTTCTATTAGAGTTGCTGAAGCTTTTGCCTTCTACTATTACAATACTTGATGTTTCTGAACTTTATGGAAAAAGGTGCTTTATTTTATGGTCATGTTTGCACTTTGAATATCTTAATACTTCATTCAAAAGTACTTCTCCAGCCTTCATAATGTTTTGTATTCTAAATAGCCGCATGATTAGATTCACCGGAGGATTCTTAAATGAGCTAAGGCGCTTGGTTATCCACTGGGTACACTTACAAGGCTGTTTAACTCGTTGCATTCTGACCAGTTAGCGTGTTATCCTTCTTTGACCCTCTTATTGGCCGAATTAGGATTCGATGTCTTCAAGAAACTTATAGATATGGATATTAGCTTTAATGAGACACCGGTTACATCCAATTCGGACACCTACATCTCAATATATGGCCATCAGCCTGTACAACGGTATGATTGTCAGTAACCATATCACGTCTCCGACTTACGGATGCAATTCGACGAAGAAAGAGATTTATTTCGCCCTTGACCTCCTAATGAGAGTTGCATATATTTCTCCGTGCCTTCCAGCGATACGAAGATCGATACTTTTGAACACCTAAAGCTCCAGAAGTTGTCAGTAGACGCTTGCATGTTCTGATTGTCACGAACAGTATCACATCTCAAGCTTGAATACGAAATTTCACTTAGATAGAGATTGGCTCAGATCTCGAATTTCTCAGGAAACATGAGGGTATTTCTCTTATATTTATAACAAAACCAAGATCACTTCATTTCGACGATCATACCTCAAAATACAACATTTCGAACGCTAGATTGTCGGCAGCATGCGCTTGACTTCAATCTTCAGTGTTACTGAAGCTTTTGCCTTCTACTATTACAATACTTGATGTTTCTGAACTTTATGGAAAAGGGTGCCTTATTTTCTGGTCAAGTTTGCACTTTGAATATCTTAATACTTCATTCAAAAGTACTTCTCCAGCCTTCATAATGTTTTATATTCTGAATAGCCGCTTGATTAGATTCACCGGAGTATTCTTAAATGAGCTAAGGCGCTTGGTTATCCACTGGGTACACTCCCAAGGCTGTTTAACTCGTTGCATTCTGACTAGTTAGCATATTATCCTTCTTTGACCCTCTTATTGGCCGAATTAGGATTCATTATCTTCATGAAACTTGTGGATATGGATATTAGCTTTAATGAGACACCGGTTTCATCCAATTCGGACACCTACATCTCAATATATGGCCATCTTCCTGTACAACGGTATGACTGTCAGTAACCACCTCACGTCTCTGACTTACGGATGCAATTTGACGAAGAAAGAGATTTATTTCGCCCTTGTCCTCTTCATGAGAGTTGCATATATTTTTCCGAGCCTTCCAACGATACGAAGATCGATGCTTTTGAACACCTAAAGCTCTAGAAATTGTCAGTAGACGCTTGCATGTTCTGATTGTCACGAACAGTATCACATCTCAAGCTTGAATAGGGAATTTAACTTAGATAGAGATTGGCTCAGATCTCGAATTCTTCAAGAAACATGTAGGTATTTCTCTTATATTTCTAACAAAATCAAGATCACTTCATTTCGATGATCGTACCTCAAAATACGACGTTTCGGACGGTTGATTGTCGGGAGCAAGTGCTTGACTTCAATCTTCAGTGTTCTTGCTTTTGCAGCTTTTGTACTTTTTTCTTTATTTGTGCTTCTCTTCTCTTGCTTCTATTAGAGTTGCTGAAGCTTTTGCCTTCTACTATTACAATACTTGATGTTTCTGAACTTTATGGAAAAAGGTGCTTTATTTTGTGGTCATGTTTGCACTTTGAATATCTTAATACTTCATTCAAAAGTACTTCTCCAGCCTTCATAATGTTTTGTATTTTGAATAGCCGCTTGATTAGATTCACCGGAGGATTCTTAAATGAGCTAAGGCGCTTGGTTATCCATTGGGTACACTCACAAGGCTGTTTAACTCGTTGCATTCTGACCAGTTGGCGTATTATCCTTCTTTGACCCTCTTATTGGCCGAATTAGGATTCGATGTCTGCAAGAAACTTATAGATATGGATATTAGCTTTAATGAGACACCGGTTACATCCAATTCGGACACCTACATCTCAATATATGGCCATCAGCCTGTACAACGGTATGATTGTCAGTAACCATATCACGTCTCCGACTTACGGATGCAATTCGACGAAGAAAGAGATTTATTTCGCCCTTGACCTCCTAATGAGAGTTGCATATATTTCTCCGTGCCTTCCAGCGATACGAAGATCGATACTTTTGAACACCTAAAGCTCCAGAAGTTGTCAGTAGACGCTTGCATGTTCTGATTGTCACGAACAGTATCACATCTCAAGCTTGAATACGAAATTTCACTTAGATAGAGATTGGCTCAGATCTCGAATTTCTCAGGAAACATGAGGGTATTTCTCTTATATTTATAACAAAACCAAGATCACTTCATTTCGACGATCATACCTCAAAATACAACATTTCGAACGCTAGATTGTCGGCAGCATGCGCTTGACTTCAATCTTCAGTGTTCTTGCTTTTGCAGCTATTGTACTTTTGTATTTATTCGTGCTTCTCTTCTCTTTCTTCTATTAGAGTTACTGAAGCTTTTGCCTTCTACTATTACAATACTTGATGTTTCTGAACTTTATGGAAAAGGGTGCCTTATTTTCTGGTCAAGTTTGCACTTTGAATATCTTAATACTTCATTCAAAAGTACTTCCCCAGCCTTCATAATGTTTTGTATTCTGAATAGCCGCTTGATTAGATTCACCGGAGTATTCTTAAATGAGCTATGGCGCTTGGTTATCCACTGGGTACACTCCCAAGGCTGTTTAACTCGTTGCATTCTGACTAGTTAGCGTATTATCGTTCTTTGACCCTCTTATTGGCCGAATTAGGATTCATTGTCTTCATGAAACTTGTAGATATGGATATTAGCTTTAATGAGACACCGGTTTCATCCAATTCGGTCACCTAAATCTAAATATATGGCCGTCTTCCTGTACAACGGTATGACTGTCAATAACCACATCACGTCTCTGACTTACGGATGCAATTTGACGAAGAAAGAGATTTATTTCGCCCTTGGCCTCTTCATGAGAGTTGCATATATTTTTCCGAGCCTTCCAACGATACGAAGATGGATGCTTTTGAACACCTAAAGCTCTAGAAATTGTCAGTAGACGCTTGCATGTTCTGATTGTCACGAACAGTATCACATCTCAAGCTTGAATACGAAATTTCACTTAGATAGAGATTGGCTCAGATCTCGAATTTCTCAGGAAACATGAGGGTATTTCTCTTATATTTATAACAAAACCAAGATCACTTCATTTCGACGATCATACCTCAAAATACAACATTTTGAACGCTAGATTGTCGGCAGCATGGCTTGACTTCAATCTTCAGTGTTCTTGCTTTTGCAGCTATTGTACTTTTGTATTTATTCGTGCTTCTCTTCTCTTTCTTCTATTAGAGTTACTGAAGCTTTTGCCTTCTACTATTACAATACTTGATGTTTCTGAACTTTATGGAAAAGGGTCCCTTATTTTCTGGTCAAGTTTGCACTTTGAATATCTTAATACTTCATTCAAAAGTACTTCCCCAGCCTTCATAATGTTTTGTATTCTGAATAGCCGCTTGATTAGATTCACCGGAGTATTCTTAAATGAGCTATGGCGCTTGGTTATCCACTGGGTACACTCCCAAGGCTGTTTAACTCGTTGCATTCTGACCAGTTAGCGTATTATCCTTCTTTGACCCTCTTATTGGCCGAATTAGGATTCAATGTCTTCATGAAACTTGTAGATATGGATATTCGCTTTAATGATACACCGGTTTCATCCAATTCGGACACCTACATCTCAATATATGGCCATCATCCTGTACAACGGTATGACTGTCAGTAACCATATCACGTCTCTGAGTTACGGATGCAATTTGACGAAGAAAGAGATTTATTTCGCCCTTGCCCTCTTCATGAGAGTTGCATATATTTTTCCGAGCCTTCCAGCGATACGAAGATCGACGCTTTTGAACACCTAAAGCTCTAGAAATTGTCAGTAGACGCTTGCATGTTCTGATTGTCACGAACAGTATCACATCTCAAGCTTGTATAGGGAATTTAACTTAGATAGAGATTGGCTCAGATCTCGAATTCTTCAAGAAACATGTAGATATTTCTCTTATATTTCTAACAAAATCAAGATCACTTCATTTCGACGATCGTACCTCAAAATACGACGTTTCGGATGCTTGATTGTCGGCAGCAAGCGCTTGACTTCAATCTTCAGTGTTCTTGCTTTTGCAGCTTTTGTACTTTTGTCTTTATTAGTGCTTCTCTTCTCTTGCTTCTATTAGAGTTGCTGAAGCTTTTGCCTTCTACTATTACAATACTTGATGTTTCTGAACTTTATGGAAAAAGGTGCTTTATTTTATGGTCATGTTTGCACTTTGAATATCTTAATACTTCATTCAAAAGTACTTCTCCAGCCTTCATAATGTTTTGTATTCTAAATAGCCGCATGATTAGATTCACCGGAGGATTCTTAAATGAGCTAAGGCGCTTGGTTATCCACTGGGTACACTTACAAGGCTGTTTAACTCGTTGCATTCTGACCAGTTAGCGTGTTATCCTTCTTTGACCCTCTTATTGGCCGAATTAGGATTCGATGTCTTCAAGAAACTTATAGATATGGATATTAGCTTTAATGAGACACCGGTTACATCCAATTCGGACACCTACATCTCAATATATGGCCATCAGCCTGTACAACGGTATGATTGTCAGTAACCATATCACGTCTCCGACTTACGGATGCAATTCGACGAAGAAAGAGATTTATTTCGCCCTTGACCTCCTAATGAGAGTTGCATATATTTCTCCGTGCCTTCCAGCGATACGAAGATCGATACTTTTGAACACCTAAAGCTCCAGAAGTTGTCAGTAGACGCTTGCATGTTCTGATTGTCACGAACAGTATCACATCTCAAGCTTGAATACGAAATTTCACTTAGATAGAGATTGGCTCAGATCTCGAATTTCTCAGGAAACATGAGGGTATTTCTCTTATATTTATAACAAAACCAAGATCACTTCATTTCGACGATCATACCTCAAAATACAACATTTCGAACGCTAGATTGTCGGCAGCATGCGCTTGACTTCAATCTTCAGTGTTCTTGCTTTTGCAGCTATTGTACTTTTGTATTTATTCGTGCTTCTCTTCTCTTTCTTCTATTAGAGTTACTGAAGCTTTTGCCTTCTACTATTACAATACTTGATGTTTCTGAACTTTATGGAAAAGGGTGCCTTATTTTCTGGTCAAGTTTGCACTTTGAATATCTTAATACTTCATTCAAAAGTACTTCCCCAGCCTTCATAATGTTTTGTATTCTGAATAGCCGCTTGATTAGATTCACCGGAGTATTCTTAAATGAGCTATGGCGCTTGGTTATCCACTGGGTACACTCCCAAGGCTGTTTAACTCGTTGCATTCTGACTAGTTAGCGTATTATCGTTCTTTGACCCTCTTATTGGCCGAATTAGGATTCATTGTCTTCATGAAACTTGTAGATATGGATATTAGCTTTAATGAGACACCGGTTTCATCCAATTCGGTCACCTAAATCTAAATATATGGCCGTCTTCCTGTACAACGGTATGACTGTCAATAACCACATCACGTCTCTGACTTACGGATGCAATTTTACGAAGAAAGAGATTTATTTCGCCCTTGTCCTCTTCATGAGAGTTGCATATATTTTTCCGAGCCTTCCAACGATACGAAGATGGATGCTTTTGAACACCTAAAGCTCTAGAAATTGTCAGTAGACGCTTGCATGTTCTGATTGTCACGAACAGTATCACATCTCAAGCTTGAATACGAAATTTCACTTAGATAGAGATTGGCTCAGATCTCGAATTTCTCAGGAAACATGAGGGTATTTCTCTTATATTTATAACAAAACCAAGATCACTTCATTTCGACGATCATACCTCAAAATACAACATTTCGAACGCTAGATTGTCGGCAGCATGCGCTTGACTTCAATCTTCAGTGTTCTTGCTTTTGCAGCTATTGTACTTTTGTATTTATTCGTGCTTCTCTTCTCTTTCTTCTATTAGAGTTACTGAAGCTTTTGCCTTCTACTATTACAATACTTGATGTTTCTGAACTTTATGGAAAAGGGTGCCTTATTTTCTGGTCAAGTTTGCACTTTGAATATCTTAATACTTCATTCAAAAGTACTTCCCCAGCCTTCATAATGTTTTGTATTCTGAATAGCCGCTTGATTAGATTCACCGGAGTATTCTTAAATGAGCTATGGCGCTTGGTTATCCACTGGGTACACTCCCAAGGCTGTTTAACTCGTTGCATTCTGACTAGTTAGCGTATTATCGTTCTTTGACCCTCTTATTGGCCGAATTAGGATTCATTGTCTTCATGAAACTTGTAGATATGGATATTAGCTTTAATGAGACACCGGTTTCATCCAATTCGGTCACCTAAATCTAAATATATGGCCGTCTTCCTGTACAACGGTATGACTGTCAATAACCACATCACGTCTCTGACTTACGGATGCAATTTTACGAAGAAAGAGATTTATTTCGCCCTTGTCCTCTTCATGAGAGTTGCATATATTTTTCCGAGCCTTCCAACGATACGAAGATGGATGCTTTTGAACACCTAAAGCTCTAGAAATTGTCAGTAGACGCTTGCATGTTCTGATTGTCACGAACAGTATCACATCTCAAGCTTGAATACGAAATTTCACTTAGATAGAGATTGGCTCAGATCTCGAATTTCTCAGGAAACATGAGGGTATTTCTCTTATATTTATAACAAAACCAAGATCACTTCATTTCGACGATCATACCTCAAAATACAACATTTTGAACGCTAGATTGTCGGCAGCATGGCTTGACTTCAATCTTCAGTGTTCTTGCTTTTGCAGCTATTGTACTTTTGTATTTATTCGTGCTTCTCTTCTCTTTCTTCTATTAGAGTTACTGAAGCTTTTGCCTTCTACTATTACAATACTTGATGTTTCTGAACTTTATGGAAAAGGGTGCCTTATTTTCTGGTCAAGTTTGCACTTTGAATATCTTAATACTTCATTCAAAAGTACTTCCCCAGCCTTCATAATGTTTTGTATTCTGAATAGCCGCTTGATTAGATTCACCGGAGTATTCTTAAATGAGCTATGGCGCTTGGTTATCCACTGGGTACACTCCCAAGGCTGTTTAACTCGTTGCATTCTGACCAGTTAGCGTATTATCCTTCTTTGACCCTCTTATTGGCCGAATTAGGATTCAATGTCTTCATGAAACTTGTAGATATGGATATTCGCTTTAATGATACACCGGTTTCATCCAATTCGGACACCTACATCTCAATATATGGCCATCATCCTGTACAACGGTATGACTGTCAGTAACCATATCACGTCTCTGAGTTACGGATGCAATTTGACGAAGAAAGAGATTTATTTCGCCCTTGCCCTCTTCATGAGAGTTGCATATATTTTTCCGAGCCTTCCAGCGATACGAAGATCGACGCTTTTGAACACCTAAAGCTCTAGAAATTGTCAGTAGACGCTTGCATGTTCTGATTGTCACGAACAGTATCACATCTCAAGCTTGTATAGGGAATTTAACTTAGATAGAGATTGGCTCAGATCTCGAATTCTTCAAGAAACATGTAGATATTTCTCTTATATTTCTAACAAAATCAAGATCACTTCATTTCGACGATCGTACCTCAAAATACGACGTTTCGGATGCTTGATTGTCGGCAGCAAGCGCTTGACTTCAATCTTCAGTGTTCTTGCTTTTGCAGCTTTTGTACTTTTGTCTTTATTAGTGCTTCTCTTCTCTTGCTTCTATTAGAGTTGCTGAAGCTTTTGCCTTCTACTATTACAATACTTGATGTTTCTGAACTTTATGGAAAAAGTTGCTTTATTTTATGGTCATGTTTGCACTTTGAATATCTTAATACTTCATTCAAAAGTACTTCTCCAGCCTTCATAATGTTTTGTATTCTAAATAGCCGCATGATTAGATTCACCGGAGGATTCTTAAATGAGCTAAGGCGCTTGGTTATCCACTGGGTACACTTACAAGGCTGTTTAACTCGTTGTATTCTGACCAGTTAGCGTGTTATCCTTCTTTGACCCTCTTATTGGCCGAATTAGGATTCGATGTCTTCAAGAAACTTATAGATATGGATATTAGCTTTAATGAGACACCGGTTACATCCAATTCGGACACCTACATCTCAATATATGGCCATCAGCCTGTACAACGGTATGATTGTCAGTAACCATATCACGTCTCCGACTTACGGATGCAATTCGACGAAGAAAGAGATTTATTTCGCCCTTGACCTCCTAATGAGAGTTGCATATATTTCTCCGTGCCTTCCAGCGATACGAAGATCGATACTTTTGAACACCTAAAGCTCCAGAAGTTGTCAGTAGACGCTTGCATGTTCTGATTGTCACGAACAGTATCACATCTCAAGCTTGAATACGAAATTTCACTTAGATAGAGATTGGCTCAGATCTCGAATTTCTCAGGAAACATGAGGGTATTTCTCTTATATTTATAACAAAAACCAAGATCACTTCATTTCGACGATCATACCTCAAAATACAACATTTCGAACGCTAGATTGTCGGCAGCATGCGCTTGACTTCAATCTTCAGTGTTCTTGCTTTTGCAGCTATTGTACTTTTGTATTTATTCGTGCTTCTCTTCTCTTTCTTCTATTAGAGTTACTGAAGCTTTTGCCTTCTACTATTACAATACTTGATGTTTCTGAACTTTATGGAAAAGGGTGCCTTATTTTCTGGTCAAGTTTGCACTTTGAATATCTTAATACTTCATTCAAAAGTACTTCTCCAGCCTTCATAATGTTTTATATTCTGAATAGCCGCTTGATTAGATTCACCGGAGCATTCTTAAATGAGCTAAGGCGCTTGGTTATCCACTGGGTACACTCCCAAGGCTGTTTAACTCGTTGCATTCTGACTAGTTAGCATATTATCCTTCTTTGACCCTCTTATTGGCCGAATTAGGATTCATTATCTTCATGAAACTTGTGGATATGGATATTAGCTTTAATGAGACACCGGTTTCATCCAATTCGGACACCTACATCTCAATATATGGCCATCTTCCTGTACAACGGTATGACTGTCAGTAACCACCTCACGTCTCTGACTTACGGATGCAATTTGACGAAGAAAGAGATTTATTTCGCCCTTGTCCTCTTCATGAGAGTTGCATATATTTTTCCGAGCCTTCCAACGATACGAAGATCGATGCTTTTGAACACCTAAAGCTCTAGAAATTGTCAGTAGACGCTTGCATGTTCTGATTGTCACGAACAGTATCACATCTCAAGCTTGAATAGGGAATTTAACTTAGATAGAGATTGGCTCAGATCTCGAATTCTTCAAGAAACATGTAGGTATTTCTCTTATATTTCTAACAAAATCAAGATCACTTCATTTCGATGATCGTACCTCAAAATACGACGTTTCGGACGGTTGATTGTCGGGAGCAAGTGCTTGACTTCAATCTTCAGTGTTCTTGCTTTTGCAGCTTTTGTACTTTTTTCTTTATTTGTGCTTCTCTTCTCTTGCTTCTATTAGAGTTGCTGAAGCTTTTGCCTTCTACTATTACAATACTTGATGTTTCTGAACTTTATGGAAAAAGGTGCTTTATTTTGTGGTCATGTTTGCACTTTGAATATCTTAATACTTCATTCAAAAGTACTTCTCTAGCCTTCATAATGTTTTGTATTTTGAATAGCCGCCTGATTAGATTCACCGGAGGATTCTTAAATGAGCTAAGGCGCTTGGTTATCCATTGGGTACACTCACAAGGCTGTTTAACTCGTTGCATTCTGACCAGTTGGCGTATTATCCTTCTTTGACCCTCTTATTGGCCGAATTAGGATTCGATGTCTGCAAGAAACTTATAGATATGGATATTAGCTTTAATGAGACACCGGTTACATCCAATTCGGACACCTACATCTCAATATATGGCCATCAGCCTGTACAACGGTATGATTGTCAGTAACCGTATCACGTCTCCGACTTACGGATGCAATTCGACGAAGAAAGAGATTTATTTCGCCCTTGACCTCCTAATGAGAGTTGCATATATTTCTCCGTGCCTTCCAGCGATACGAAGATCGATACTTTTGAACACCTAAACCTCCAGAAGTTGTCAGTAGACGCTTGCATGTTCTGATTGTCACGAACAGTATCACATCTCAAGCTTGAATACGAAATTTCACTTAGATAGAGATTGGCTCAGATCTCGAATTTCTCAGGAAACATGAGGGTATTTCTCTTATATTTATAACAAAACCAAGATCACTTCATTTCGACGATCATACCTCAAAATACAACATTTCGAACGCTAGATTGTCGGCAGCATGCGCTTGACTTCAATCTTCAGTGTTCTTGCTTTTGCAGCTATTGTACTTTTGTATTTATTCGTGCTTCTCTTCTCTTTCTTCTATTAGAGTTACTGAAGCTTTTGCCTTCTACTATTACAATACTTGATGTTTCTGAACTTTATGGAAAAGGGTGCCTTATTTTCTGGTCAAGTTTGCACTTTGAATATCTTAATACTTCATTCAAAAGTACTTCCCCAGCCTTCATAATGTTTTGTATTCTGAATAGCCGCTTGATTAGATTCACCGGAGTATTCTTAAATGAGCTATGGCGCTTGGTTATCCACTGGGTACACTCCCAAGGCTGTTTAACTCGTTGCATTCTGACTAGTTAGCGTATTATCGTTCTTTGACCCTCTTATTGGCCGAATTAGGATTCATTGTCTTCATGAAACTTGTAGATATGGATATTAGCTTTAATGAGACACCGGTTTCATCCAATTCGGTCACCTAAATCTAAATATATGGCCGTCTTCCTGTACAACGGTATGACTGTCAATAACCACATCACGTCTCTGACTTACGGATGCAATTTGACGAAGAAAGAGATTTATTTCGCCCTTGTCCTCTTTATGAGAGTTGCATATATTTTTCCGAGCCTTCCAACGATACGAAGATGGATGCTTTTGAACACCTAAAGCTCTAGAAATTGTCAGTAGACGCTTGCATGTTCTGATTGTCACGAACAGTATCACATCTCAAGCTTGAATACAAAATTTCACTTAGATAGAGATTGGCTCAGATCTCGAATTTCTCAGGAAACATGAGGGTATTTCTCTTATATTTATAACAAAACCAAGATCACTTCATTTCGACGATCATACCTCAAAATACAACATTTTGAACGCTAGATTGTCGGCAGCATGGCTTGACTTCAATCTTCAGTGTTCTTGCTTTTGCAGCTATTGTACTTTTGTATTTATTCGTGCTTCTCTTCTCTTTCTTCTATTAGAGTTACTGAAGCTTTTGCCTTCTACTATTACAATACTTGATGTTTCTGAACTTTATGGAAAAGGGTGCCTTATTTTCTGGTCAAGTTTGCACTTTGAATATCTTAATACTTCATTCAAAAGTACTTCCCCAGCCTTCATAATGTTTTGTATTCTGAATAGCCGCTTGATTAGATTCACCGGAGTATTCTTAAATGAGCTATGGCGCTTGGTTATCCACTGGGTACACTCCCAAGGCTGTTTAACTCGTTGCATTCTGACCAGTTAGCGTATTATCCTTCTTTGACCCTCTTATTGGCCGAATTAGGATTCATTGTCTTCATGAAACTTGTAGATATGGATATTAGCTTTAATGAGACACCGGTTTCATCCAATTCGGACACCTAAATCTAAATATATAGCCGTCTTCCTGTACAACGGTATGACTATCAATAACCACATCACGTCTCTGACTTACGGATGCAATTTGACGAAGAAAGAGATTTATTTCGCCCTTCTCCTCTTCATGAGAGTTGCATATATTTTTCCGAGCCTTCCAACGATACGAAGATGGATGCTTTTGAACACCTAAAGCTCTAGAAATTGTCAGTAGACGCTTGCATGTTCTGATTGTCACGAACAGTATCACTTCTCAAGCTTGAATAGGGAATTTAACTTAGATAGAGATTGGCTCAGATCTCGAATTCTTCAAGAAACATGTAGGTATTTCTCTTATATTTCTAACAAAATCAAGATCACTTCATTTCGATGATCGTACCTCAAAATACGACGTTTCGGACGGTTGATTGTCGGCAGCAAGCGCTTGACTTCAATCTTCAGTGTTCTTGCTTTTGCAGCTTTTGTACTTTTGTCTTTATTAGTGCTTCTCTTCTCTTGCTTCTATTAGAGTTGCTGCAGCTTTTGCCTTCTACTATTACAATACTTGATGTTTCTGAACTTTATGGAAAAAGGTGCTTTATTTTATGGTCATGTTTACACTTTGAATATCTTAATACTTCATTCAAAAGTACTTCTCCAGCCTTCATAATGTTTTGTATTCTGAATAGCCGCTTGATTAGATTCACCGGAGGATTCTTAAATGAGCTAAGGCGCTTGGTTATCCATTGGGTACACTCACAAGGCTGTTTAACTCGTTGCATTCTGACCAGTTGGCGTATTATCCTTCTTTGACCCTCTTATTGGCCGAATTAGGATTCGATGTCTTCAAGAAACTTATAGATATGGATATTAGCTTTAATGAGACACCAGTTTCATCCAATTCGGACCCCTACATCTCAATATATGGCCATCAGCCTGTACAACGGTATGACTGTCAGTAACCATATCACGTCTCCGACTTACGGATGCAATTCGACGAAGAAAGAGATTTATTTCGCCCTTGACCTCCTAATGAGAGTTGCATATATTTCTCCGTGCCTTCCAGCGATACGAAGATCGATACTTTTGAACACCTAAAGCTCCAGAAGTTGTCAGTAGACGCTTGCATGTTCTGATTGTCACGAACAGTATCACATCTCAAGCTTGAATACGAAATTTCACATAGATAGAGATTGGCTCAGATCTCGAATTTCTCAGGAAACATGAGGGTATTTCTCTTATATTTATAACAAAACCAAGATCACTTCATTTCAACGATCATACCTCAAAATACAACATTTCGAACGCTAGATTGTCGGCAGCATGCGCTTGACTTCAATCTTCAGTGTTCTTGCTTTTGCAGCTATTGTACTTTTGTATTTATTCGTGCTTCTCTTCTCTTTCTTCTATTAGAGTTGCTGAAGCTTTTGCCTTCTACTATTACAATACTTGATGTTTCTGAACTTTATGGAAAAAGGTGCTTTATTTTATGGTCATGTTTGCACTTTGAATATCTTATTACTTCATTCAAAAGTACTTCTCCAGCCTTCATAATGTTTTGTATTCTGAATAGCCGCTTGATTAGATTCACCGGAGTATTCTTAAATGAGCTAAGGCGCTTGGTTATCCACTGGGTACACTCCCAAGGCTGTTTAACTCGTTGCATTCTGACCAGTTAGCATATTATCCTTCTTTGACCCTCTTATTGGCCGAATTAGGATTCATTGTCTTCATGAAACTTGTAGATATGGATATTAGCTTTAATGAGACACCGGTTTCATCCAATTCGGACACCTACATCTCAATATATGGCCATCTTCCTGTACAACGGTACGACTGTCAGTAACCACATCACGTCTCTGACTTACGGATGCAATTTGACGAAGAAAGTGATTTATTTCGCCCTTGTCCTCTTCATGAGAGTTGCATATATTTTTCTGAGCCTTCCAACGATACGAAGATCGATGCTTTTGAACACCTAAAGCTCTAGAAATTGTCAGTAGACGCTTGCATGTTCTGATTGTCACGAACAGTATCACATCTCAAGCTTGAATAGGGAATTTAACTTAGATAGAGATTGGCTCAGATCTCGAATTCTTCAAGAAACATGTAGGTATTTCTCTTATATTTCTAACAAAATCAAGATCACTTCATTTCGATGATCGTACCTCAAAATACGACGTTTCGGACGGTTGATTGTCGGCAGCAAGCGCTTGACTTCAATCTTCAGTGTTCTTGCTTTTGCAGCTTTTGTACTTTTTTCTTTATTAGTGCTTCTCTTCTCTTGCTTCTATTAGAGTTGCTGAAGCTTTTGCCTTCTACTATTACAATACTTGATGTTTCTGAACTTTATGGAAAAAGGTGCTTTATTTTGTGGTCATGTTTGCACTTTGAATATCTTAATACTTCATTCAAAAGTACTTCTCCAGCCTTCATAATGTTTTGTATTCTGAATAGCCGCTTGATTAGATTCACCGGAGGATTCTTAAATGAGCTAAGGCGCTTCGTTATCCATTGGGTACACTCACAAGGCTGTTTAACTCGTTGCATTCTGACCAGTTGGCGTATTATCCTTCTTTGACCCTCTTATTGGCCGAATTAGGATTCGATGTCTGCAAGAAACTTATAGATATGGATATTAGCTTTAATGAGACACCGGTTTCATCCAATTCGGACACCTACATCTCAATATATGGCCATCAGCCTGTACAACGGTATGATTGTCAGTAACCATATCACGTCTCCGACTTACGGATGCAATTCGACGAAGAAAGAGATTTATTTCGCCCTTGACCTCCTAATGAGAGTTGCATATATTTCTCCGTGCCTTCCAGCGATACGAAGATCGATACTTTTGAACACCTAAAGCTCCAGAAGTTGTCAGTAGACGCTTGCATGTTCTGATTGTCACGAACAGTATCACATCTCAAGCTTGAATACGAAATTTCACTTAGATAGAGATTGGCTCAGATCTCGAATTTCTCAGGAAACATGAGGGTATTTCTCTTATATTTATAACAAAACCAAGATCACTTCATTTCGACGATCATACCTCAAAATACAACATTTCGAACGCTAGATTGTCGGCAGCATGCGCTTGACTTCAATCTTCAGTGTTCTTGCTTTTGCAGCTATTGTACTTTTGTATTTATTCGTGCTTCTCTTCTCTTTCTTCTATTAGAGTTACTGAAGCTTTTGCCTTCTACTATTACAATACTTGATGTTTCTGAACTTTATGGAAAAGGGTGCCTTATTTTCTGGTCAAGTTTGCACTTTGAATATCTTAATACTTCATTCAAAAGTACTTCCCCAGCCTTCATAATGTTTTGTATTCTGAATAGCCGCTTGATTAGATTCACCGGAGTATTCTTAAATGAGCTATGGCGCTTGGTTATCCACTGGGTACACTCCCAAGGCTGTTTAACTCGTTGCATTCTGACCAGTTAGCGTATTATCCTTCTTTGACCCTCTTATTGGCCGAATTAGGATTCATTGTCTTCATGAAACTTGTAGATATGGATATTAGCTTTAATGAGACACCGGTTTCATCCAATTCGGACACCTACATCTAAATATATGGCCGTCTTCCTGTACAACGGTATGACTGTCAATAACCACATCACGTCTCTGACTTACGGATGCAATTTGACGAAGAAAGAGATTTATTTCGCCCTTGTCCTCTTCATGAGAGTTGCATATATTTTTCCGAGCCTTCCAACGATACGAAGATGGATGCTTTTGAACACCTAAAGCTCTAGAAATTGTCAGTAGACGCTTGCATGTTCTGATTGTCACGAACAGTATCACATCTCAAGCTTGAATAGGGAATTTAACTTAGATAGAGATTGGCTCAGATCTTGAATTCTTCAAGAAACATGTAGGCATTTCTCTTATATTTCTAACAAAATCAAGATCACTTCATTTCGATGATCGTACCTCAAAATATGACGTTTCGGACGGTTGATTGTCGGCAGCAAGCGCTTGACTTCAATCTTCAGTGTTCTTGCTTTTGCAGCTTTTGTACTTTTGTCTTTATTAGTGCTTCTCTTCTCTTGCTTCTATTAGAGTTGCTGAAGCTTTTGCCTTCTACTATTACAATACTTGATGTTTCTGAACTTTATGGAAAAAGGTGCTTTATTTTATGGTCATGTTTGCACTTTGAATATCTTAATACTTCATTCAAAAGTACTTCTCCAGCCTTCATAATGTTTTGTATTCTGAATAGCCGCTTGATTAGATTCACCGGAGGATTCTTAAATGAGCTAAGGCGCTTGGTTATCCATTGGGTACACTCACAAGGCTGTTTAACTCGTTGCATTCTGACCAGTTGGCGTATTATCCTTCTTTGACCCTCTTATTGGCCGAATTAGGATTCGATGTCTTCAAGAAACTTATAGATATGGATATTAGCTTTAATGAGACACCGGTTTCATCCAATTCGGACACCTACATCTCAATATATGGCCATCATCCTGTACAACGGTATGACTGTCAGTAACCATATCACGTCTCCGACTTACGGATGCAATTCGACGAAGAAAGAGATTTATTTCGCCCTTGACCTCCTAATGAGAGTTGCATATATTTCTCCGTGCCTTCCAGCGATACGAAGATCGATACTTTTGAACACCTAAAGCTCCAGAAGTTGTCAGTAGACGCTTGCATGTTCTGATTGTCACGAACAGTATCACATCTCAAGCTTGAATACGAAATTTCACTTAGATAGAGATTGGCTCAGATCTCGAATTTCTCAGGAAACATGAGGGTATTTCTCTTATATTTATAACAAAACCAAGATCACTTCATTTCGACGATCATACCTCAAAATACGACATTTCGAACGGTAGATTGTCGGCAGCATGTGCTTGACTTCAATCTTCAGTGTTCTTGCTTTTGCAGCTATTGTACTTTTGTATTTATTCGTGCTTCTCTTCTCTTTCTTCTATTAGAGTTACTGAAGCTTTTGCCTTCTACTATTACAATACTTGATGTTTCTGAACTTTATGGAAAAGGGTGCCTTATTTTCTGGTCAAGTTTGCACTTTGAATATCTTAATACTTCATTCAAAAGTACTTCCCCTTCATAATGTTTTGTATTCTGAATAGCCGCTTGATTAGATTCACCGGAGTATTCTTAAATGAGCTATGGCGCTTGGTTATCCACTGGGTACACTCCCAAGGCTGTTTAACTCGTTGCATTCTGACCAGTTAGCGTATTATCCTTCTTTGACCCTCTTATTGGCCGAATTAGGATTCATTGTCTTCATGAAACTTGTAGATATGGATATTAGCTTTAATGAGACACCGGTATCATCCAATTCGGACACCTACATCTAAATATATGGCCATCTTCCTGTACAACGGTATGACTGTCAATAACCACATCACGTCTCTGACTTACGGATGCAATTTGACGAAGAAAGAGATTTATTTCGCCCTTGTCCTCTTCATGAGAGTTGCATATATTTTTCCGAGCCTTCCAACGATACGAAGATTGATGCTTTTGAACACCTAAAGCTCTAGAAATTGTCAGAAGACGCTTGCATGTTCTGATTGTCACGAACAGTATCACATCTCAAGCTTGAATTGGGAATTTAACTTAGATAGAGATTGGCTCAGATCTCGAATTCTTCAAGAAACATGTAGGTATTTCTCTTATATTTCTAACAAAATCAAGATCACTTCATTTCGATGATCGTACCTCAAAATACGACGTTTCGGACGGTTGATTGTCGGCAGCAAGCGCTTGACTTCAATCTACAGTGTTCTTGCTTTTGCAGCTTTTGTACTTTTGTCTTTATTAGTGCTTCTCTTCTCTTGCTTCTATTAGAGTCGCTGAAGCTTTTGCCTTCTACTATTACAATACTTGATGTTTCTGAACTTTATGGAAAAAGGTGCTTTATTTTATGGTCATGTTTGCACTTTGAATATCTTAATACTTCATTCAAAAGTACTTCTCCAGCCTTCACAACGTTTTGTATTCTGAATAGCCGCTTGATTAGATTCACCGGAGGATTCTTAAATGAGCTAAGGCGCTTGGTTATCCATTGGGTGCACTCACAAGGCTGTTTAACTCGTTGCATTCTGACCAGTTGGCGTATTATCCTTCTTTGACCCTCTTATTTGCCGAATTAGGATTCGATGTCTTCAAGAAACTTATAGATATGGATATTAGCTTTAACGAGACACCGGTTTCATCCAATTCGGATACCTACATCTCAATATATGGCCATCAGCCTGTACAACGGTATGACTGTCAGTAACCATATCACGTCTCCGACTTACGGATGCAATTCGACGAAGAAAGAGATTTATTTCGCCCTTGACCTCCTAATGAGAGTTGCATATATTTCTCCGTGCCTTCCAGCGATACGAAGATCGATACTTTTGAACACCTAAAGCTCCAGAAGTTGTCAGTAGACGCTTGCATGTTCTGATTGTCACGAACAGTATCACATCTCAAGCTTGAATATGAAATTTCACTTAGATAGAGATTGGCTCAGATCTCGAATTTCTCAGGAAACAAGAGGGTATTTCTCTTATATTTATAACAAAACAAAGATCACTTCAATTCGACGATCATACCTCAAAATACGACATTTCGAACGCTAGATGGTCGGCAGCATGCGCTTGACTTCAATCTTCAGTGTTCTTGCTTTTGCAGCTATTGTACTTTTGTATTTATTCGTGCTTCTCTTCTCTTTCTTCTATTAGAGTTACTGAAGCTTTTGCCTTCTACTATTACAATACTTGATGTTTCTGAACTTTATGGAAAAGGGTGCTTTATTTTCTGGTCAAGTTTGCACTTTGAATATCTTAATACTTCATTCAAAAGTACTTCTCCAGCCTTCATAATGTTTTGTATTCTGAATAGCCGCTTGATTAGATTAACTGGAGTATTCTTAAATGAGCTAAGGCACTTGGTTATCCACTGGGTACTCACAAGGCTGCTGAACTCGTTGTATTCTGACCAGTTAGCGTATTATCTTTCTTTGACCCTCTTAGTGGACGAATTAGTATTCGATATCTTCATGAAACTTGTAGATATGGATATTAGCTTTAATGTGACACCGGTTTCATCCCATTAGGACACTGACATCTCAATATATGGCCATCAGCCTGTACAACGGTATGACTGTCAGTAACCACATCACGTCTCCGACTTACGGATGCAATTTGACGAAGAATGAGATTTATTTCACCCTTGACCTCTTCATGAGAGTTTGATATATTTCTCCGAGCCTTCCAGCGATACGAAGATCATGCTTTTGAACACCTAAAGCTCTAGAAATTGTTAGTAGAAGCTTGCATGTTCTGACTGTCACGAACAGTATCACATCTCAAGCTGTTGACAAATGACTTCAAACACAAGAGGGGGGTGAATTGTGTGTGATATGTGTTTTTGAAAAACTTTTTGCAATTACGGCGCTTGAAGATAAATGACTGAAATTAGAAGCGCTATAGAGTAAATTGCTTGAATAATAAATTCTAGAAAGTAAATAGCAATAAATTAAATCGCTTAAATTAAATTGCAATAAAGTAAATGCGATAAATTAAATTGCTGTAAGGTAGAAGACAATAATGAAAAGATAGAGAGAGAGCCGCAGATTTATCTTGGTTCGGCCACTAAATACCCTGTGGCCTACGTCCAGTCCCCAAGGTCAAACACCAAGGGTTTTCACTCAATAACTAGCTTTTAAATCAGGTGCAGCTAGAAACCTTTACAAACCAAGAGCACTCTCCACACAAAATAATGGGATATCACCTCCCTTTGTGCAAGAGCCTCAAGTTCAAGAGATATTGTTTCTCTTTAAAGAAAAAGGGATTCACACCCAAGAACAAGAAGAAGTAGAAGAAGAATGTAGCACTCAAGTAGTGCAGATAAAGATTACAAATTGAAGCTCAAAGTACAATTCAAACTATATGATATGTAAAGCTCTCTATTCAAAAAAAATAATCAAGAGTGAATATGTGAGAGTAAGTAATGAAATAAACAGAGTTTCAGAGCGCAATAGGATTCATGTATTTTAGAGTTGCCTTGGCATTCCTATTTATAGAAAAATTCTTAAGCCCATAGGAATTAGGTTAAGCCCATTTAAAAAACAAGCTAATCGCGTCATAATCGATTATTGCAATTCCATAATCGATTATCTGATTATTTTTAGAAAACACGCTGGAGAGGCAGTCGCATCATAATCGATTATGATAATCGATTATGGATTTTCTGTTTTGAAGTTCACTTACACGCATAAAGGAATAATCGATTATTCAATCGATTACGTCTAAAATCGATTATTCAATCGATTATGTATATAATCGATTATGTTAATCGATTAATTCTTCACTGTTTTTGGGAAACGCTTTTCAGATATATGATAATCGATTATGATAAATTTGTAATCGATTATTATCATTAAAAACCATCTGATATTAAACTTAAACTGTTTAATTGATTTTATCCAATTAGATCGCTTGAAGCCTATTAAGTTTATTTTATGTGTGTGTGTGTGTGATTGATTTTAGATTGAGAGCTTTACTACCACTTACAAAAAGATCCTAATAAACACCGATTACAAGAAATAGAAATTCCCATAACCCCGTCTTGAAGCACTTGATCTCTTTGATCTTCTTTTCCGCTTTTTGTATACTTGACTTTCCGGTTCCTTTTGTCAATCATCAAAAACTAGATTAATCCTGTCAAGGCATATATTCACATTCTCCCCCTTTTTGATGATGACAAACATCTCAAGGAGGGATTTGCTCTAATGACGAGATAGAGTATTTGAATTTTAAGAAATCAGAGTTAATGCACAGATAAAATACTCTACACCTTATTTTTATGCAAAATGTAAAAATAGCAACTCCCCCTAAAGCATGCAAACTCTCCCTGAACTATGCAATCATATAACTCTCCCCCTTTTGGCATTATCAAAAAAAGCGGGAAAAGTGCAAACAAGAGCAAGGCATATATTCAGGAAAGTTAGAAACAGTCCAAAATGACCAAAATGAACGTTATTGACCTTTTAATCGATTATGTAAGTGAGCATAATCGATTATGTCTTACCGTGTTGGCTCCTGATGCGCTCATCCATTCCCCATAATCGATTATTGAGTGCCTCATAATCGACTATTTCTTTAGTGGCAACTTTTGGTATTCGCGAAATCAATTATGTAATCGATTATAGTCTTCGAATAATCGATTATCTAATCGGTTATTTGAGATTGTTGAGATGAATATATAATCGATTATGTAATCGATTCTCCTTACTTGTTCTTCCATTTCTAATCGATTAGCCTAATCGATTATGGTGCGTCTGACTTTTGTTCTTTTTCTCCCCCTTTCAATTGTAATCGATTACTGTAATCGATTCCTGGTCCTCTGACTTGTGAATAATGGATTATGCCTATGCTATAATCGATTATGGCTAAAGAAATTTGAATTTTAGCACATAGAGCATGTATCCTGTTTACACACTTCAACACACAAGTTAGGGATAACAAGGGAAAAAATAGTATGATGCACATAAGATATCTCA
Organism: Ammopiptanthus mongolicus; assembly: GCA_039655645.1. Classification (NCBI taxonomy): domain Eukaryota; kingdom Viridiplantae; phylum Streptophyta; class Magnoliopsida; order Fabales; family Fabaceae; genus Ammopiptanthus; species Ammopiptanthus mongolicus. Next base: position 51,855,789 of record CM077348.1, on the reverse strand, counting down.
TTCAATGCATGATTCATTAAGAATACCTAATTCCGTTCTTATGAAGAAGAAATTTTCTTTAGGCAGTGGTTTAGTAAAAATGTCTGCGAGTTGCTTAGATGTTTCCACAAACTCAATCATGCAATCACCTTTTTGTACATGATCTCTTATGAAGTGATGCCTAATTTCAATGTGCTTGGTTCGAGAGTGATAAACCGGATTTTTAGTGAGGTTTATGGCACTTGTGTTGTCACATTTAATTGGAACAGTTCTAAGATTTATTCCATAGTCATTTAACTGTTGCTTCATCCAAATTATTTGGGCACAACAACTACCTGCCGCTACGTATTCCGCTTCGGCAGTGGACAAAGCCACACTGGCTTGCTTCTTACTATGCCAAGAAACTAATGCGTTTCCTAACAAGTGACAAGTCCCACTGGTGCTTTTTCGATCCATTTTGTATCCCGCAAAATCTGAATCCGAGTACCCAATTAAAGTGCAATCAGCACCTTTAGGGTACCATAAACCCATATTTTGTGTGCCAATGAGATATCTCATAATGCATTTTACCGCTGTGAGATGTGATTCCTTAGGGTTAGATTGAAAACGTGCACACATGCAAACACTAAACATTATATCGGGGCGACTTGCTGTAAGATAAAGAAGTGAACCTATCATACCTCTATACTTACTTACTTCAACCGACTTACTTTCCTCATCTTTATCAAGGTAGCAAGAGGTGCTCATTGGTGTGGATATTTCTTTGGCATTGTTCATTCCAAATTTCTTGAGTAGCTCCTTGCAATATTTTGCTTGATTTATGAATATTCCTTCTTTTGATTGCTTGATTTGAAGCCCAAGGAAGTAGTTGAGCTCGCCCATCATTGACATTTCAAACTCATTTTGCATTATGTTAGAAAAGCCCTTACACAAAGATTCGTTAGTTGCACCAAATATAATATCGTCCACATAAATTTGAACAAGTAAAATGTCATGCTTTTTATTTTTGATAAAAAGAGTGGTGTCCACTTTTCCTCTTTCAAAATCATTTTCAAGTAAAAACTTGCTTAGACGATCATACCAAGCTCTAGGAGCTTGTTTCAAACCATATAGAGCCTTTTTTAGTTTGAAGACATGATTAGGAAATTCGAAATTTGAAAAACCAGGGGGTTGGTCCACATAGACTTCTTCTTGAATATAACCATTAAGAAAAGCACTTTTTACATCCATTTGAAAGAGTTTGAAATCCATAATGCATGCAAATGCAAGAAGCATGCGGATGGCTTCTAATCTAGCCACTAGAGCATAGGTTTCATCGAAATCTATGCCCTCTTGTTGATTATATCCTTTAGCGACAAGCCTAGCTTTATTCCTAACAATTATACCGTTTTCATCAAGCTTGTTACGAAAGACCCATTTAGTCCCAATGACTAACTGATCCTTAGGTTTGGGAACAAGTTCCCAAACATTGTTTCTTTCAAATTGGTTCAACTCTTCTTGCATGGCAAGAGTCCAATGTTCATCAATGATAGCATCATCAATATCTTTAGGTTCAATTTGAGATACGAAAGCCATGTAATGACATGCATGTTTAAGAGAGTTTCGAGTTGTTACCCCTTTTGAAATATCACCTATTATGTTGTCAAGAGGATGGTGTCTTGATGTTCTCCATTCTCTTGGAAGATTTGAGTGAGGTGAATCATCGATACTAAGAGGTGGTTGATCTTCATCCTTTTTCTCTTGACTTATTTGTTCCTCAAGGTGGTTATTTCCCAAAAGTTCTTTATTGTTGTCACCATAGAAAACATAGCCACCCTTTTTGGATGATATAGAGGAGAACTTGGTTTTGTCTCCCGTCATGTGCTTTGAACAACCACTGTCAAGATACCAATTAGAGTTCTTGGCCTTCAAGCACACCTACAACACAGAATCAAGTTTTAACCTTTGGTACCCAAATCATTTTGGGTCCTTGAGAGTTAGCTTTGGGTAATACGCCCTTTGGAACCCATGTCTTTATGCCATTCACTTCTTTATTTTTCCTAACATTGCAAATAGAAGCAGTGTGTCCTTTCCTACCACAGTGAAAACATTTGACAAAGGGGCTACTTGATGTGTTGTTTGGACAAAAGAATTTTTTAAAAGATTTTTCATGAATTTTCGGGCGAAAGCCCAAACCAGCTTTGTCATAAGTACCTTTTTGATTTCCTAAAAGAACATTTAGATTATCTCTTCCCATAGTAAATTTTGCAAGCGTGTTGTGTAAATCCTCGATTTTATTTTTCAAAACGCTGCATTCATCACATTTAAAAACTTCATTCTTTTTGTTTTCACAAGAAGTGCATGGGGAGGTTTCGATTGGAATGACTTGTTTTTCTTTAAGAGCTTCCATTTCGTTGTTCAAAATACTTATTTTTGTTTCAAAGGAAGAAATGTTTTTCTTAGATGAAGAAATGCTTTTGCGCAGTCTAACATTTTCATCATTTAACTCCGCACAGGCAATAAGTAAATCATCATAAGTTAAATCAATTTCAAGCTCAAAATTGTTTACCTCATCTTCCTCATGGTTGGCCATGAGACATAAATTTGCTTCTTCATTATCCGATTCGTCGGAGGAGTCCATGTCGTTCTCATCCCACGCAATATAAGCTCTTCTTGCTTTTCTATCCTTCTGTGGCCTTTTATCTGATTTTTCATGTTTCTTTTGGCCTTGAGGACAGTCGGGTTTAATATGACCCTTTTTGCCACAGTTGTAGCATGTTGGATTGAAGGAAGTTCCTTCCCCCTCATTTTTCTTTTGAGGATTGAAGAATTGTTTTGCCTTGCCTTTCTGTCTCATGAATTTTTTGAACCTTCGAACCATTAGGCTCATATTTTCCTCGTTTTCATCGAGGCTATCACATTCATCAAGGTCGTCTTCTTCTTCTGTTTTATTGATACTTGCTTTGAGAGCAATACTTTTCTTTTTCTTATCGGTTTCCTCATTCTCAATGAGTCGATTTAGTTCGAGCTCATGTTGCTGCAATTTTCCAAACAGAGTTGCCAAAGACATAGAAGATAGATCTCTAGATTCAGATATAGCTGTAACTTTAGGTTGCCAACTTCTATTTAAACATCTAAGAACCTTATTAATTAAATCTTCATTATTGAAGGACTTCCCAAGAGCTCTAAGATAATTAATTATATGGGTAAATCGTTTTTGCGTATCATGTATGCTTTCACCCTGTTTCATCCTAAATAGCTCATACTCATGGGTTAATGTGTTCATTCGAGCCCTTTTGACCTCGGTAGTACCTTCATGGGTCAATTGAAGGGTGTCCCACATTTCCTTGGCGGTCTTACAATTTGAGACCCTATAGAACTCATCGTAGCTTAGAGCTGCAGTGATGATGTTCCTAGCTTTCAAATTATATTGAACCTTTTTCTTTTCCTCGTCGGTCCAAAGATTTCTTGGTTTATTCACCACTCCATCATTAACTGAATGAGTGGGAACAAATGGACCATTTTCCACAGCGTCCCAAACATCGAGGTCTACTGCCTCAAGAAAGATTTGCATCCTTTCCTTCCAATAACCATACCCTTCACCATTGAACAGTGGGGGTCTGTTTGTGGAATTGCCCTCATTTTTAAAACCGTTTGAAGTCATGTTACCTCTTGAGGCGATTTAGCCCTTTAGACAAGAGTTAAGCTCTGATGCCACTTGTTGACAAGTGACTTCAAACACAAGAGGGGGGTGAATTGTGTGTGATATGTGTTTTTGAAAAACTTTTTGCAACTACGGAGCTTGAAGATAAATGACTGAAATTAGAAGCGCTATAGAATAAATTGCTTGAATAATAAATTCTAGAAAGTAAATAGCAATAAATTAAATCGCTTAAATTAAATTGCAATAAAGTAAATGCGATAAATTAAATTGCTGTAAGGTAGAAGACAATAATGAAAAGATAGAGAGAGAGCCGCAGATTTATCCTGGTTCGGCCACTAAATACCCTGTGGCCTATGTCCAGTCCCCAAGGTCAAACACCAAGGGTTTTCACTCAATAACTAGCTTTTAAATCAGGTGCAGCTAGAAACCTTTACAAACCAAGAGCACTCTCCACACAAAATAATGGGATATCACCTCCCTTTGTGCAAGAGCCTCAAGTTCAAGAGATATTGTTTCTCTTTAAAGAAAAAGGGATTCACACCCAAGAACAAGAAGAAGTAGAAGAAGAATGTAGCACTCAAGTAGTGCAGATAAAGATTACAAATTGAAGCTCAAAGTACAATTCAAACTATATGATATGTAAAGCTCTCTATTCAAAAAAAATAATCAAGAGTGAATATGTGAGAGTAAGTAATGAAATAAACAGAGTTTCAGAGCGCAATAGGATTCGTGTATTTTAGAGTTGCCTTGGCATTCCTATTTATAGAAAAATTCTTAAGCCCATAGGAATTAGGTTAAGCCCATTTAAAAAACAAGCTAATCGCGTCATAATCGATTATTGCAATTCCATAATCGATTATCTGCTTATTTTTAGAAAACACGCTGGAGAGGCAGTCGCATCATAATCGATTATGATAATCGATTATGGATTTTCTGTTTTGAAGTTCACTTACACGCATAAAGGAATAATCGATTATTCAATCGATTACGTCTAAAATCGATTATTCAATCGATTATGTATATAATCGATTATGTTAATCGATTAATTCTTCACTGTTTTTGGGAAATGCTTTTCAGATATATGATAATCGATTATGATAAATTTGTAATCGATTATTATCATTAAAAACCATCTGATATTAAACTTAAACTGTTTAATTGATTTTATCCAATTAGATCACTTGAAGCCTATTAAGTTTATTTTATGTGTGTGTGTGTGATTGATTTTAGATTGAGAGCTTTACTACCACTTACAAAAAGATCCTAATAAACACCGATTACAAGAAATAGAAATTCCCATAACCCAGTCTTGAAGCACTTGATCTCCTTGATCTTCTTTTCCGCTTTTTGTATACTTGACTTTCCGGTTCCTTTTGTCAATCATCAAAAACTAGATTAATCCTGTCAAGGCATATATTCACACAAGCTTGAATAGGGAATTTCACTTCGATAGAGATTGGCTCAGATCTCGAATTCTTCAGGAAACATGTAGGTATTTCTCTTATATTTCTAACTAAACCAAGATCACTTCATTTCGACGATCGTACATAAAAATACGACTTTTCGGACGCTTGATTGCCGGTAGCAAGCGCTTGACTTCAATCTTCAGTGTTCTTGCTTTTGCAGCTTTTGTACTTTTGTATTTATTCATGCTTCTCTTCTCTTTCTTATATTAGAGTTGCTGAAGCTTTTGCCTTCTACTATTAAAATACTTGATGTTTCTGAACTTTATGGAAAAGGGTGCCATATTTTCTGGTCAAGTTTGCACTTTGAATATCTTAATACTTCATTCAAAAGTACTTCTCCAGCCTTCATAATGTTTTGTATTCTGAATAGCCGCTTGATTAGATTCACCGGAGTATTCTGAAATGAGCTAAGGCGCTTGGTTATCCACTGGGTACATTCACAAGGCTGTTTAACTCGTAGCATTCTGATCAGTTAGTGTATTATCCTTCTTTGACCCTCTTATTGGCCGAATTAGGATTCGATATCTTCATGGAACTTGTAGATATGGATATTAGCTTTAATGACACACTGGTTTCATCCAATTCAGACACCTACAGCTCAATATATGGCCATCAGACACTACAAAGGCATGACTGTCAGTAACCACATCACGTCTCCGACTTACGGATGCAATTTGACGAAGAAAGAGATTTATTTCGCCCTTGACCTCTTCATGATATTGCATATATTTCTTTGAGCCTTCCAACGATCCTAAGATCGACGCTTTTGAACACCTAAAGCTCCAGAAATTATCAGCAGAAGCTTGCATGTTCTGATTGTCATGAAAAGTACCACTTCTCAAGCTGGAAGAAGGAATTTCATTTAGATAGAGATCGATTCAGATCTCGAATTCTCCAGGAAACATGTAGGAATTTATCTTATCTTTCTAAAAAAACCAAGATCACTTCATTTCGACGTTAGATTATTGGCAGTAGGCGCTTGACTTCAATCTTCAGTTTTTTTTGCTTTTGCAGCTTTTGTATTTTTGTCTTTATTCACGCTTGTAATCTCTTTCTTCTATTAGAATTTTTGAAGCTTTTGTGTTCTTCTATTACTGTACTTGATGCTTCAGAACTTTATTCAAAAGGGTACCTCAATTTTTGGTCAAGCTTGGAATTTGAATATCTTAATACTTCATTCAAAATTACTTCTTCAGCCATCATAATGTTTTATATTCTGAATAGCCGATGGGTTCGATTCACCGAAGGATTCTTAAATGAGCTAAGGCGCTTGGATATCCACTGGGCACACTCACAAGGCTGTTTAACTCATTACATTCTAACCTATTAGCGTATTATGCAACTTTGACCCTTTTATTGGCCGAGTTAGGATTCTATGTCTGCATGAAACTTGTAGATATGGATATTAGCTTTAATGAGACAGCGGTTTGATCCAATTCGGACACCTATAGATCAATATATGGCCATCAGATGCTAGAAAGGTATGAGTGTCAGGAACAACGTCACGTCACCAAATTACGGATGCAATTTAACAAAGATAGAGATCGATTTCCCTCTTGACCTCTTCACGAGAGTTGCAGATATTACTCTCAGCCTTCCAACGATACCAAGGTCGATGCTTTTGAATACCAAAAACTTCAGAAATTTCCTGCAGATGCTTGCATGTTCTGATTGTCACGAACAGTATCACATCTCAAGCTTGAAGAAGGAATTTCAGTCACATAGAGATTGGTTCAGATCTCGACTTCTCCAGGAAACATGTACGTATTTCTGTTATATTTATAACAAAAACAAGATCAATTCAATTGGACGAGCGTACCTCAACATACAACGTTTTGGATGCTTGATTGTCGACAGCAGGCGCTTGACTTCAATCTTCAGTATTTTTGCTTTTGTAGCTTTTGTACTTTTGTCTTAATTCATGCTTGTCTTCTCTTGATTCTATTACAATTGTTGAAGCTTGGAACTTTATGCTTCAGAACTTGATGCTCAAAATACAGTACTTGATGCTTCAGAACTATATTGAAAATGGTACCTCATTTTCTGGTCAAGCTTGGAATTTGAATATCTTAATACTTCATTCAAAATTACTTTTCCAGCCGTCATAATGTTTTGTATTCTGAATAGTCGCTTGGTTAGATTCATGGGAGGATTCTTAAATAAGCTAAGGCGCTTGGTTATCCACTGGGCACACTCATAAGGCTGTTTAACTCGTTCCATTCTGACCAATTAGCGTATTATGCTTCTTTGACCCTTTTATTGGCCGAATTAGGATTTGATGTCTTCATGAATTTTGTAGATATGGATATTTGATTTAATGAGACACTGGTTTCATCCAATTCGGACACCTACATCTCAATATATGGCCATCAGACTCTACAAAGGCATGACTGTCAATAACAACATCACGTCACCGACTTGCGAATGCAATTTGACCAAGAAAGAGATTTATTTCGCCCTCGACCTCTTCATGAGAGTTGCATATATTTCTCTGAGCCTTCCAAAGATTCTAAGATTGACTATTTTTAACACCAAAAGCTCCAGAAATTATCAGCAGACGCTTGCATGTTCGGATTGTCACGAACAATATCACATCTCAAGCTAGAAGAAGGAATTTCATTTAGCTAGAGATTGAGTCAGATCTCGAATTCTTCAGGAAATATGTAGGAATTTATCTTATCTTTCTAAAAAAACCAAGTTCACTTCATTTCCACAAACGTACCACGAAATACGACATTTCGGACACTTGATTATCGGCAGCAGGTGCTTGACTTCAATCTTCAGGTTTTTGCTTTAGCAGCTTTTGTACTTTTGTCTTTATTCACGCTTGTCTTCTCTTTCTTCTATTAGAAATTTTGAAGCCGTTGTTCTCTTCCATTACAATATTTGATGCTTAAAGACTTTATTATAAAGGGTACCTTATTTTCTTGTCAAGCTTGCACTTTGAATATTTTAATACTTCATTCAAAATTACTTCTCCAGCCTTCATAACGTTTTGTATTCTGATTTGACGCTTGATTAGCTTCACTGGATGCCTCTTAAATTATCTAAGGTGCTAGGTTATCCACTGTGCTCATTCACGATGCTGTTTAACTCATAGCATTCTGACCAGTTAGAGTATTATGCTTCTTTGACCTTCTTAATGGCCGAATTAGGATTCGATGTCTTCATGAAACTTGTAGATATGGATATTAGCTTCAATGAGAAGCTGGTTTCATCCAATTCGTACACCTACATCTCAATATATGGCCATCAGACTCAACAAACGTATGACTGTCATTAACAACATCACGTCATCGACTTACGGATGCAATTTGGCAAAGAAAGAGATTTATTTCACCCTCGACCTCTTCATGAGAGTTGCATACATTTCTCTGAGCCTTCCAACGATTCTAAGATCGATGATTTTGAACACCTAAAGGTCTAGAAATTATCAGCAGACGCTTGCATGTTCTGATTGTCCGCAGACGCTTGCATGTTCTGATTGTCACGAACAGTATCACATCTCAAGCTTGACGAAGGAATTTCACTCAGACAGAGATTGGTTCAGATCTCAAATTCTTCAGGAAACATGTAGGTTATTTCTCTTATATTTCTAACAAAACCAAGATCACTTCATTTCGACGATCGTTCCTCAAAATACGACGTTCCGGACGCATGATTATTGGCAGCAGGCGCTTGAATTTAATCTTCAGTGTTTTTGCTTTTGCAGCTTTTGTACTTTTGTCTTTATTCACGCTTATATTCTCTTTCTTTTATTAGAATTGTAGAAGCATTTGTGTTCTTCTATTACAGTACTTGATGTTTCAGGACTTTATTGAAAAGGGTACCTTATTTTCCAGTCAAGCTTGGATTTTGAATATTTTAATACTTCATTCAAAATTACTTCTCCAGCCTTCATAATGTTTTTCTATTCTGGATAGACGCTTGATTATATTCACCGGTCGCTTCTTAAATTAGCTAAGGCCCTTGATTATCCACTGGGTACATTCACAACGTTGTTTAACTCATGAATTCTTAGCAGTTAGCGTAGTATGCTATTTTGACCCTCTTAGTGGACGAATTAGGATTCGATGTCTTCAAGAAACTTGTAGCTATGGATATTAGATTTAATGAAACACCGGATTGATCCAATTCGGACACCTACAGTCAATATATCATCATCAGACGCTACATAGGTATGACTGTCACGAACAACATCACGTCACCCACTTACAGATGCAATTTGACAAAGATAGAGATCGATCTTGCTCTTGACCTCTTCATGATAGTTGCGGATATTTCTCTAAGCTTTCCAAAGTTACTAAGATCGATGCTTTTGAACACCTAAAGCTCCAGAAATTGTCAGTAGACGCTTGCATGTTCTGATTGTCATGAAGATTATCACATCTCAAGCTTGAAGAAGGAATTTCACTCAGATCGGGATTGGTTTAAATCTCGACTTCTCCAGGAGACATGTAGGTATTTATCTTATATTTTCTAACAAAACCAAAATCACTTCATTTCGAGGAGCGTACCTCAAAATACGACGTTTCGGACGCCTGATTATCGGCAGCAAGCGCCTGACTTCAATCTTCAGAGTTTTTGCTTATGCAGCATTTGTACTTTGGTTTTTATTCACACTTGTCTTCTCTTTATTCTATTACAATTGCTGAAGCTTTTGTCTTCTTCTATTACAGAACTTCATGCTTCAGGACTTTATAGAAAAGGGTAACTTATTTTCTGGTTAAGCTTGGACTTTCAATATCTTAATACTTCATTCAAAATTAGTTCTCCAGCCTTCATAATGTTTCTATTTTGAATGAACACTTGATTAGATTCACCGGATGCTTCTTAAATTAGCTAAGGCGCTTGATTATCCACTGGGCACATTCACAAGGCTGTTTAACTCGTAGCATTCTTAGCAGTTAGCGTATTATGATTCTTTGACCCTCTTAATGGACGAATTTGGATTCGATGTCTACATAAAACTAGTAGCTATGGATGTTAGATTTAATGAGACACCGGTTTGATCCAATTCGGACACCTACAACTCAATATATGGTCATTAGACGCTACATAGGTATGACTGTCAGGAACAACATCACGTCACCCACTAACGAATGGAATTTGACAAAGATAGAGATCGATTTCGCTCTTGACCTCTTCATGAGAGTTGTGGATATTTCTCTAATCCTTCCAACGATACCAAGATCGTTGCTTTTGAACACCTGAAACTCCAGAAATTGTCAGCAGACGCTTGCATGTTCTGATTGTCATGAACAGTATCACATCTCAAGCTTGAAGAAGGAATTTCACTCAGATCGAGATTGGCTCAGATCTCGACTTCTCCAGGAGACATGTAGGTATTTATCTTATCTTTCTAACAAAACCAAGATCATTTCATTTCGACGAGCGTACCTCAAAATATGACGTTTCGGACGCTTGCTTATCGGCAGCAGGCCCCTGACTTCAATCTTCAGTGTTTTTGCTTTTGCAGCATTTGTACTTTTGTTTTTATTCACGCTTGTCTTCTCTTTCTTGTTTTAGAATTGCTGAAGCTTTTGTCTTCTTCTATTACAGTACTTCATGCTTCAGGACTTTATAGAAAAGGGTACCTTAGTTTCTGATTAAGCTTGGACTTCCAATATCTTAATACTTCATTCAAAATTACTTCTCCAGCCTTCATAATATTTGTATTCTGAATAGACGATTGATTAGATTCACCGGACGCTTCTTAAATTAGCTAAGGCTCTTGATTATCCACTGGGTACATTCACAAGGCTGATAACTCGTAGCATTCTTAGCAGTTAGCGTATTATGCTTCTTTGACCCTCTTAGTAGACGAATTAGGATTCAATGTTTTCAAGAAACTTGTAGCTATGGATATTAGATTTAATGAGAGACCAGTTTGATCCAATTCGGACAACTACAGCTCAATATATCATCATCAGACAGTACATAGCTATGACTGTCCGGAACAACATCACGTCATCCACTTACGGATGCAATTTGACAAAGATAGAGATCGATTTCGCTCTTGACCTCTTCATGATAGTTGCAGAGATTTCTCTAAGCCATCGAAAGATACCAAGATCGATGCTTTTGAACACTTAAAGCTCCAGAAATTGTCAGCAGACGCTTGCATGTTCTGATTGTCTTGAAGAGTATCACATCTCAAGCTTGAAGAAGGAATTTCACTCAGATCGGGATTGCTTCAGATCTCGACTTCTGCAGGAGACATGTAGGTATTTATCTTATCTTTCTAACAAAACCAAGATCATTTCATTTCGACGAGCGTACCCCAAAATACAACGTTTCGGACGCATGATTATCGGCAGCAGGCCCCTGACTTCAATCTTCAGTGTTTTTGCTTTGCAGCATTTGTTCTTTTGCTTTTATTCACGCTTGTCTTCTCTTTCTTCTATTAGAATTGCTGAAGCTTTTGTCTTCTTCTATTATAGTACTTCATGCTTCAGGACTTTATAGAAAAGAGTACCTTATTTTCTGGTTAAGATTGGACTTCTAATATCTTAATACTTCATTCAAAATTACTTCTACAACCTTCATAATGTTTGTATTCTGATTGGAAGCTTGATTAGATTCACCGGACGCTTCTTAAATTAGCTAAGGCGCTTGATTATCCACTGGGTACAATCACAAGGTTGTTTAACTCGTAGCATTCTTAGCAGTTAGCGTATTATGCTTCTTTGACCCTCTTAGTGGACAAATTAGGATTCGATATCTTCAAGAAACTTGGAGCTATGGATATTAGATTTAATGAGACACCAGTTTGATCCAATTCGGACTCCTACGTCTCAATATATCGTCATCAGACGGTATGTAGTTATGACTCTCAGGAACAACATCACGTCACCCACTTACAGAAGCAATTTGACAAAGATTGAGATCAATTTCACTCTTGACCTCTTCATGAGAGTTGCGGATATTTCTATAAGCCTTCCAAAGATACCAAGATCGATGCTTTTGAACACCTAAAGCTCCAGAAATCGTCAGCAGACGCTTGCATGTTCTGATTGTCATGATTAGTATCACATCTCATGCTTGAAGAAGGAATTTCACTCAGATCGGGATTGGTTCAGATCTCGGCATCTCCAGGAGACATGTAGGTATTTATCTAATCTTTCTATTGAAACCAAGATCACTTCATTTTGATGAGCGTACCTCAAAATACGACGTTTTGGACGCTTGATTATCGGCAGCAGGCGCCTGACTTCAATCTTCAGAGTTTTTGCTTTTGCAGCATTTGTACTTTTGTTTTTATTCACGCTTGTCTTCTCTTTCTTCTATTAGAATTGTTGAAGCTTTTGTCTTCTTCTATTATAGTACTTCATGCTTCAGGACTTTATAGAAAAGAGTACCTTATTTTTTGGTTAAGCTTGGACTTCCAATATCTTAACACTTCATTCAAAATTACTTCTACAGCCTTCATCATGTTTGTATTCTGAATGGACGCTTGATTAGATTCACCGGACGCTTCTTAGATTAGCTAAGGCGCTTGATTGTCCACTGGGTACAATCACAAGGCTGTTTAACTCGTAGCATTCTTAGCAGTTAGCGTATTATGCTTCTTTGACCCTCTTAGTGGACGAATTAGGATTTGATGTCTTCAAGAAACTTGTAGCTATGGATATTAGATTTAATGAGACACCAGTTTGATCCAATTCGGACTCCTACGTCTCAATATATCGTCATCAGACGGTATGTAGTTATGACTCTCAGGAACAACATCACGTCACCCACTTACAGAAGCAATTTGACAAAGATTGAGATCAATTTCACTCTTGACCTCTTCATGAGAGTTGCGGATATTTCTATAAGCCTTCCAAAGATACCAAGATCGATGCTTTTGAACACCTAAAGCTCCAGAAATCGTCAGCAGACGCTTGCATGTTCTGATTGTCATGATTAGTATCACATCTCATGCTTGAAGAAGGAATTTCACTCAGATCGGGATTGGTTCAGATCTCGGCATCTCCAGGAGACATGTAGGTATTTATCTAATCTTTCTATTGAAACCAAGATCACTTCATTTTGATGAGCGAACCTCAAAATACGACGTTTCGGACACTTGATTATCTGCAGCAGGCGCCTGACTTCAATCTTCAGAGTTTTTGCTTTTGCAGCATTTTTACTTTTGTTTTTATTCACGCTTGTCTTCTCTTTCTTCTATTACAATTGCTGAAGCTTTTGTCTCCTTCTATGACAGTACTTCATGCTTTAGGACTTTGTAGAAAAGGGTACCTTATTTTCTGGTTAAGCTTGGACTTTCAATATCTTAATACTTCATTCAAAATTACTTCTCCAGCCTTCATAATGTTTCTATTATGAAGGGACGCTTGATTAGATTCACCGGACGCTTCTTAAATTAGCTAAGGCGCTTGATTATCCACTGGGTACATTCACAAGGCTGTTTAACTCGTAGCATTCTTAGCAGTTAGCGTATTATGCTTCTTTGGCCCTCTTAGTGGACGAATTAGGATTCGATGTCTTCATGAAACTAGTAGCTGCGGATATTAGATTTAATGAGACACTAGTTTGATCCAATTCAGACACCTACAACTCAATATATGGTCATCAGACGCTACAAAGGTATGACTATCAGGAAAAACATCACGTCACCCACTTACGGATGCAATTTGACAAAGATAGAGATCGATTTCGCTCTTGACCTCTCCATGAGAGTTGCGGATATTTCTCTAAGCCTTCCAACGATACCAAGATCGATGCTTTTGAACACCTAAAGCTCTAGAAATTGTCAGCAGACGCTTGCATGTTATGATTGTCATGAACAGTATCACATCTCAAGCTTGAAGAAGGAATTTCACTTAGATCGGGATTGGTTCAGATCTCGACTTCTCCAGGAGACAAGTAGGTATTTATCTTTTCTTTCTAAAAAAACCAAGATCACTTCATTTCGACGAGCGTACCTCAAAATACGACATTTCGGACGGTTGATTATCGGCAGCAGGCGCCTGACTTCAATCTTCAGTGTTTTTGCTTTTGCAGCATTGCTACTTTTGTTTTTATTCACGCTTGTCTTCCCTTTCTAATATTAGAATTGCTGAAGCTTTTGTCTTCTTCTATTCTAGTACTTCATGCATCAGGACTTTATCGAAAAGGGAACCTTATTTTCTGGTTAAGCTTGGACTTCCAATATCTTAATACTTCATTCAAAATTACTTCTACAGCCTATATATTGTTTGTATTCTGAATAGACGCTTGATTAGATTCACCGGACGCTTCTTAAATTAGCTAAGGCACTTCATTATCCACTAGGTACATTCACAAGGCTTTTTAACTCATAGCATTCTTAGCAGTTAGCGTATTATGCTTCTTTGACCCTCTTAGTGGACGAATTAGGATTCGATGTCTTCAAGAAACTTGTAGCTATGGATATTAGATTTAATGAGACACCGGTTTGATCCAATTCGGACACCTATAGCTCAATATATGGTCATTAGACGCTACGTAGGTATGACTGTCAGGAATAACATCACGTCACCCACTTACGGATGCAATTTGACAAAGATTGAGATCGATTTCGCTCTTGACCTCTTCATGAGAGTTACGGATATTTCTCTAAGCCTTCCAAAGATACCTAGATCGATGCTTTTGAACACCTAAAGCTCCAGAAATTGTCAATAGACGCTTGCATGTTCTGATTGCATGAACAGTATCACATCTCAAGCTTGAGGAAGGAATTTCACTAAGATTGGGATTGGTTCAGATCTCGACTTCTCCAGGAGACAAGTAGGTATTTATCTTATCTTTCTAAAAAAACCAAGATTACTTCATTTCGACGAGCGTACCTCAAAATACGACGTTTCGGACGGTTGATTATCGGCAGCAGGCGCCTGACTTCAATCTTCAGTGTTTTTGCTTTTGCAGCATTGGTACTTTTGTTTTTATTCATGCTTGTCTTCCCTTTCTTATATTAGAATTGCTGAAGCTTTTGTCTTCTTCTATTCTAGTACTTCACGCGTTAGGACTTTATAGAAAAGGGTACCTTATTTTCTGGTTAAGCTTGGACTTCCAATATCTTAACACTTCATTCAAAATTACTTCTACAGCCTTCATATTATTTGTATTCTGAATAGACGCTTGACTAGATTCACCGGATGCTTCTTAAATGAGTTAAGGCGCTTGATTATCCACTGGGTACATTCACAAGGCTGTTTAACTCGTAGCATTCTTAGCAGTTAGCGTATTATGCTTCTCTGACCCTCTTAGTGGACGAATTAGAATTCGATGTCTTCAAGAAACTTGTAGCTATGGATATTAGATTTAATGAGAGACCGGTTTGATCCAATTCGGAAACCTATAGCTCAATATATGGTCATCAGACGCTACGTAGGTATGACTGTCAGGAATAACATCACGTCACTCACTTACGGATGCAATTTGACAAAGATTGAGATCGATTTCGCTCTTGACCTCTTCATGAGAGTTACGGATATTTCTCTAAGCCTTCCAAAGATACCTAGATCGATTCTTTTGAACACCTAAAGCTCCAGAAATTGTCAATAGACGCTTTCATGTTCTGATTGTCATGAACAGTATCACATCTCAAGCTTCAGGAAGAAATTTCACTCAGATTGGGATTGGTTCAGATCTCGACTTCTCCAAGAGACAAGTAGGTATTTATCTTATGTTTCTAAAAAAACCAAGATCACTTCATTTCGACGAGCATACCTCAAAATACGACGTTTCGGACGGTTGATTATCGGCAGCAGGCGCCTGACTTCAATCTTCAGTGTTTTTGCTTTTGCAGCATTGGTACTTTTGTTTTTATTCACGCTTGTCTTCCCTTTCGTATGTTAGAATTGCTGAAGCTTTTGTCTTCTTCTATTCTAGTACTTCATGCGTCAGGACTTTATAGAAAAGGGTACCTTATTTTCTGCTTAAGCATGGACTTCCAATATCTTAACACTTCATTCAAAATTACTTCTACAGCCTTCATATTGTTTGTATTCTGAATAGACGATTGATTAGATTCACCGGATGCTTCTTAAATGAGCTAAGGCGCTTGATTATCCACTGGGTACATTCACAAGGCTGTTTAACTCGTAGCATTCTTAGCAGTTAGCGTATTATGCTTCTCTGACCCTCTTAGTGGACGAATTAGTATTCAATGTCTTCATGAACTTGTAGCTGTGGATATTAGATTTAATGAGACACCGGTTTGATCCAATTCAGACACCTACAGCTCAATATATCGTCATCAGATGCTACGTAGGTATGACTGTCAGGAACAATATCACGTCACGCACTTACGGATGCAATTTGACAAAGATAGAGACCGATTTCGCTCTTGACCTCTTCATGAGAGTTGCGGATATTTCCCAAAGCCTTCCAAAGATACCAAGATCGATGCTTTTGACCACCTATAGCTCGCAGAAATTGTCAGCAGACGGTTGCATGTTCTGATTGTCATGAACAGTATCACATCTCAAGCTTGAAGAAGGAATTTCACTTAGATCGGGATTGGTTCAGATCTCGACTTCTCCAGGAGACAAGTAGGCATTTATCTTATCTTTCTAACAAAACCAAGATCACTTCATTTCGACGAGCGTACCTCAAAATACGACGTTTCGGACTCTTGATTATCGGCAGCAGGCGCCTGACTTCAATCTTCAGTGTTTTTGATTTTGCAGCATTTTTCCTTTTGTTTTTATTCACGCTTGTCTTCTCTTTCTTCTATTATAACTGCTGCAGATTTTGTCTTCTTCTATTATAGTACTTCATGCTTCAGGACTTTATAGAAAAGAGTACCTTATTTTCTGGTTAAGCTTGGACTTCCAATATCTTAATACTTCATTCAAAATTACATGTACAGCCTTCATAATGTTTGCATTCTGAATGGACGCTTGATTAGATTCATCGGACGCTTCTTAAATGAGCTAAGGCGCTTGATTATTCAGCGGGTACATTCACAAGGCTGTTTAACTCGTAGCATTCTTAGCAGTTGGCGTATTATGCTTCTTCGACCCTCTTAGTGGACGAATTTGGATTCGATGGCTTCTAGAAACTTATAGCTATGGTTATTAGATTTAATGAGACACCGGTTTGATCCAATTCGGATACCTATAGCTCAATATATCGTCATCAGACGCTATGCAGGTATGACTGTCAGGAACAACATCACGTCACCCACTTACGGATGCAATTTGACAAAGATAGAGATCGATTTCGCTCTTGACCTCTTCATGAGAGTTGCGGATATTTCACAAAGCCTTCCAAAGATACCAAGATCGATGCTTTTGAACACCTAAAGCTCCCAGAAATTGTCAGCAGATGCTTGCATGTTCTGATTGTCATGATGAGTATCACATCTCAAGCTTGAAGAAGCAATTTCACTCAAATCGGGATTGGTTCTGATCTCGACTTCTCTAAGAGACATGTAGGTATTTATCTTATATTTCTAACAAATCCAAGATCACTTCATTTCGCGAGCGTACCTCAAAATACGACGTTTCGGACCCTTGATTATCGGCAGCTGGCGCCTGACTTCAATCTTCAAAGTTTTTGCCTTTGCAGCATTTGTACTTTTGTTTTTATTGACGCTTGTCTTCTCTTTCTTCTATTTGAATTGCTCAAGATTTTGTCTTTTTCTATTATAGTACTTGACGCTTCAGGACTTTGTAGAAAAGGGTACCTTATTTTATGGTTAAGCTTGGACTTTCAATATCTTAATACTTCATTCAAAATTAATTCTCCAGCCTTCATAATGTTTCTATTATGAATGGACGCTTGATACCGGACGCTTCTTAAATTAGCTAAGGCGCTTGATTATCCACTGGGTATATTCACAAGGCTGTTTAACTCGTAGCATTCTTAGCAGTTAGCGTATTATGCTTCTTTGGCCCTCTTAGTGGACGAATTAGGATTCGATGTCTTCATGAAACTAGTAGCTGCGGATATTAGATTTAATGAGACACCGGTTTGATCCAATTCAGACACCTACAACTCAATATATGGTCATCAGACGCTACAAAGGTATGACTGTCGGGAAAAACATCACGTCACCCACTTACGGATGCAATTTGACAAAGATAGAGATCGATTTCGCTCTTGACCTCTCCATGAGAGTTGCGGATATTTCTCTAAGCCTTCCAACTATACCAAGATCGATGATTTTGAACATCTAAAGCTCTAGAAATTGTCAGCAGACGCTTGCATATTCTGATTGTCATGAACAGTATCATATCTCAAGCTTGAAGAAGGAATTTCACTTAGATCGGGATTGGTTCAGATCACGACTTCTCCAGGAGACAAGTGGGTATTTATCTTATCTTTCTAAAAAAACCAAGATACCTTCATTTCGACGAGCGCACCTCAAAATACGACATTTCGGACGGTTGATTATCGGCAGCAGGCGCCTGACTTCAATCTTCAGTGTTTTTGCTTTTGCAGCATTGGTACTTTTGTTTTTATTCACGCTTGTCTTCTCTTTCTTATATTAGAATTGCTGAAGCTTTTGTCTTCTTCTATTCTAGTACTTCATGCGTCAGGACTTTATAGAAAAGAGTACCTTATTTTCTGGTTAAGCTTGGACTTCCAATATCTTAATACTTCATTCAAAATCACATATACAGCCTTCATAATGTTTGTATTCTGAATGGACGCTTGATTAGATTCATCGGACGCTTCTTAAATGAGCTAAGTCGCTTGATTATTCAGTGGGTAGATTCACAAGGCTGTTTAACTCGTAGCATTCTTAGCAGTTGGCGTATTAAGCTTCTTCGACCCTCTTAGTGGACAAATTTGGATTCGATGGCTTCTAGAAACTTATAGCTATGGTTATTAGATTTAATGAGACATCGGTTTGATCCAATTCGGACACCTATAGTTCAATATATCGTCATCAGGCGCTATGTAGGTATGACTGTCAGGAACAACATCACGTCACCCACTTACGGATGCAATTTGACAAAGATAGAGATTGATTTCGCTCTTGACCTCTTCATCAGAGTTGCGGATATTTCCCAAAGCCTTCCAAAGATACCAAGATCGATGCTTTTGAACACCTAAAGCTCCAGAAATTGTCAACAGACGCTTGCATGTTCTGATTGTCATGAACAGTATCACATCTCAAGATTGAAGAAGGAATTTCACTCAGATTGGGATTGGTTCAGATCTCGACTTCTGCAGGAGACAAGTAGGTATTTATCTTATCTTTCTAACAAAACCAACATCACTTCATTTCGACGTGCGTACCTCAAAATACGACGTTTCGGACGCTTGATTATCGGCAGCAGGCGCTGACTTCAATCTTCAGTGTTTTTGCTTTTGCAGCATTTGTACTTTTGTTTTAATTCACGCTTGTCTTCTCTTTCTTCTATTATAACTGCTGCAGCTTTTGTCTTCTTCTATTATAGTACTTCATGCTTCAGGACTTTATAGAAAAGAGTACCTTATTTTCTGGTTAAGCTTGGACTTCCAATATCTTAATACTTCATTCAAAATTACTTCTACAGCCGTCATAATGTTTGTATTCTGAATGGACGCTTGATTAGATTCACCGGATGCTTCTTAAATGAGCTAAGGCGCTTGATTATCCACTGGGTACATTCACAAGGCTGTTAAACTCGTAGCATTCTTAGCAGTTCGCGTATTATGCTTCTTTGACCCTCTTAGTGGACGAATTAGGATTCGATGCCTTCAAGAAACTTGTAGCTATGGATATTAGATTTGATGAGACGCCGGTTTTATCCAATTCGGACACCTACAGCTCAATATATCGTCATCAGATGCTACATCGGTGTGACTGTCAGGAACAACATCACGTCACCCACTTACGGATGCAATTTGACAAAGATAGAGATCGATTTCGCTCTTGACCTCTTCATGAGAGTTGCGGATATTTCTCAAAGCCTTCCAAAGATACCAAGATCGACGCTTTTGAACACCTAAAGCTCCAGAAATTGTCAACAGACGCTTGCATGTTCTGATTGTCATGAATAGTATCACATCTCAAGCTTGAAGAAGGAATTTCACTCAGATTGGGATTGGTTCAGATCTCGACTTCTGCAGGAGACAAGTAGGTATTTATCTTATCTTTCTAACAAAACCAACATCACTTCATTTCGACGAGCGTACCACAAAATACGACGTTTCGGACGCTTGATTATCGACAGCAGGCGCTGACTTCAATCTTCAGTGTTTTTGCTTTTGCAGCATTTGTACTTTTGTTTTTATTCACGCTTGTCTTCTCTTTCTTCTATTAGAATTGCTGCAGCTTTTGTCTTCTTCTATTATAGTACTTCATGCTTCAGGACTTTATAGAAAAGAGTACCTTATTTTCTGGTTAAGCTTGGACTTCCAATATCTTAATACTTCATTCAAAATTACTTCTACAGCCGTCATAATGCTTGTATTCTGAATGGACGCTTGATTAGATTCACCGGATGCTTCTTAAATGAGCTAAGGCGCTTGATTATCCACTGGGTACATTCACAAGGCTGTTTAACTCGTAGCATTCTTAGCAGTTCGCGTATTATGCTTCTTGGACCCTCTTAGTGGACGAATTAGGATTCGATGTCTTCACGAAACTTGTAGCTATGGATATTAGATTTAATAAGAGACCGGTTTGATCCAATTCGGACACCGATAGCTCAATATATGGTCATCAGACGCTACGTAGGTATGACTGTCAGGAATAACATCACGTCACCCACTTACGGATGCAATTTGACAAAGATTGAGATCGATTTCGCTCTTGACCTCTTCATGAGAGTTACGGATATTTCTCTAAGCCTTCCAAAGATACCTAGATCGATTCTTTTGAACACCTAAAGCTCCAGAAATTGTCAATAGACGCTTTCATGTTCTAATTGTCATGAACAGTATCACATCTCAAGCTTCAGGAAGAAATTTCACTCAGATTGGGATTGGTTCAGATCTCGACTTCTCAAAGAGACTAGTAGGTATTTATCTTATGTTTCTAAAAAAACCAAGATCACTTCATTTCGACGAGCATACCTCAAAATACGACGTTTCGGACGGTTGATTATCGGCAGCAGGCGCCTGACTTCAATCTGCAGTGTTTTTGCTTTTGCAGCATTGGTACTTTTGTTTTTATTCACGCTTGTCTTCCCTTTCTTATGTTAGAATTGCTGAAGCTTTTGTCTTCTTCTATTCTTGTACTTCATGCGTCAGGACTTTATAGAAAAGGGTACCTTATTTTCTGGTTAAGCATGGACTTCCAATATCTTAACACTTCATTCAAAATTACTTCTACAGCCTTCATATTGTTTGTATTCTGAATAGACGAATGATTAGATTCACCGGATGCTTCTTAAATGAGCTAAGGCGCTTGATTATCCACTGGGTACATTCACAAGGCTGTTTAACTCGTAGCATTCTTAGCAGTTAGCGTATTATACTTCTCTGACCCTCTTAGTGGACGAATTAGTATTCAATGTCTTCATGAACTTGTAGCTATGGATATTAGATTTAATGAGACACCGGTTTGATCCAATTCAGACACCTACAGCTCAATATATCGTCATCAGATGCTACGTAGGTATTATTGTCAGGAACAATATCACGTCACGCACTTACGGATGCAATTTGACAAAGATAGAGATCGATTTCGCTCTTGACCTCTTCATGAGAGTTGCGGATATTTCCCAAAGCCTTCCAAAGATACCAAGATCGACGCTTTTGAACACCTAAAGCTCCTAGTAATTGTCAACAGACGCTTGCATGTTCTGATTATCATGAAGAGTATCACATCTCAAGCTTGAAGAAGGAATTTCATTCAGATCGGGATTGGTTCAGATCTCGACTTCTGTAGGAGACAAGTAGGTATTTATCTTATATTTCTAACAAATCCAAGATCACTTCATTTCGCGAGCGTACCTCAAAATACGACATTTCGGACGCTTGATTATCGGCAGCAGGCGCCTGACTTCAATCTTCAGAGTTTTTGCCTTTGCAGCATTTGTACTTTTGTTTTTATTGACGCTTGTCATCTCTTTCTTCTATTTGAATTGCTCAAGATTTTGTCTTCTTCTATTACAGTACTTGATGCTTCAGGACTTTATAGAAAAAGGTACCTTATTTTCTGGTCAAGCTTGGACTTTCAATATCTTAATACTTCATTCAAAATTACTTCTCCAGCCTTCATAATTTTTCTATTATGCATACCGGACGCTTCTTAAATTAGCATTCTTAGCAGTTAGCGTATTATGCTTCTTTGACCCTCTTAGTGGACGAATTAGGATTCGATGTCTTCAAGAAACTTGTAGCTATGGATATTAGATTTCAGGAGACACCGATTTGATCCAATTCGGACACCTACAGCTCAATGTATCATCATCAGACGCTATGTAGGTATGACTGTCGGGAACAACATCACGTCACCCACTTACGGATGCAATTTGACAAAGATAGAGATCGATTTCCCCCTTGACCACTTCATGAGAGTTGCGGATATTTCTCAAAGCCTTCCGAAGATACCAAGATCGATGCTTTTGAACACCTAAAGCTCCCAGAAATTGTCAGCAGACGCTTGCATGTTCTGATTGGCATGAAGAGTATCACATCTCAAGCTTGAAGAAGGAATTTCACTCCGATCGGGATTGGTTCAGATATCGACTTCTCTAGGAGGCATGTAGGTATTTATCTTATATTTCTAACAAATCCAAGATCACTTCATTTCGCGAGCGTACCTCAAAATATGACGTTTCGGACGCTTGATTATTGGCAGCAGGCGCCTGACTTCAATCTTCAGAGTTTTTGCCTTTGCAGCATTTGTACTTTTGTTTTTATTGACGCTTGTCTTCTCTTTCTTCTATTTGAATTGCCCAAGATTTTGTCTTCTTCTATTACCGTACTTGATGCGTCAGGACTTTATAGAAAAGAGTACCTTATTTTCTGGTTAAGCTTGGACTTTCAATATCTTAATACTTCATTCAAAATTACTTCTCCAGCCTTCATAATGTTTCTATTATGAATGGACGCTTGATACCGGACGCTTCTTAAATTATCTAAGGCGCTTGATTATCCACTGGGTACATTCACAAGGCTGTTTAACTCGTAGCATTCTTAGCAGTTCGCGTATTATGCTTCTTTGACCCTCTTAGTGGAAGAATTAGGATTCGATGTCTGTAAGAAACTTGTAGCTATGGATATTAGATTTAAGGAGACACCAGTTTGATCTAATTTGGACACCTACAGCTCAATATATCGTCATCAGACGCTACATAGGTATGACTGTCAGGAACAACATCATGTCACCCACTTACGGATGCAATTTGACAAAGATAGAGATCGATTTCGCTCTTGACCTCTTCTTAAGAGTTGCGGATATTTCTCAAAGCCTTCCAAAGATACCAAGATCGATGCTTTTGATCACCTAAAGCTCCTAGTAATTGTCAGCAGATGCTTGCATGTTCTGATTATCATGAAGAGTATCACATCTCAAGCTTGAAGAAGGAATTTTACTCAGATCGGGATTGGTTCAGATATCGACTTCTCTAGGAGGCATGTAGGTATTTATCTTATATTTCTAACAAATCCAAGATCACTTCATTTCGCGAGCGTACCTCAAAATTCGACGTTTCGGACGCTTGATTATCGGCAGCAGGCGCCTGACTCCAATCTTCAGAGTTTTTGCCTTTGCAGCATTTGTACTTTTGTTTTTATTGACGCTTGTCTTCTCTTTCTTCTATTTGAATTGCCCAAGATTTTGTCTTCTTCTATTACCGTACTTGATGCGTCAGGACTTTATAGAAAAGAGTACCTTATTTTCTGGTTAAGCTTGGACTTTCAATATCTTAATACTTCATTCAAAATTACTTCTCCAGCCTTCATAATGTTTCTATTATGAATGGACGCTTGATACCGGACGCTTCTTAAATTATCTAAGGCGCTTGATTATCCACTGGGTACATTCACAAGGCTGTTTAACTCGTAGCATTCTTAGCAGTTCGCGTATTATGCTTCTTTGACCCTCTTAGTGGAAGAATTAGGATTCGATGTCTGTAAGAAACTTGTAGCTATGGATATTAGATTTAAGGAGACACCAGTTTGATCTAATTTGGACACCTACAGCTCAATATATCGTCATCAGACGCTACATAGGTATGACTGTCAGGAACAACATCATGTCACCCACTTACGGATGCAATTTGACAAAGATAGAGATCGATTTCGCTCTTGACCTCTTCTTAAGAGTTGCGGATATTTCTCAAAGCCTTCCAAAGATACCAAGATCGATGCTTTTGATCACCTAAAGCTCCTAGTAATTGTCAGCAGATGCTTGCATGTTCTGATTATCATGAAGAGTATCACATCTCAAGCTTGAAGAAGGAATTTCACTCAGATCGGGATTGGTTCAGATATCGACTTCTCTAGGAGGCATGTAGGTATTTATCTTATATTTCTAACAAATCCAAGATCACTTCATTTCGCGAGCGTACCTCAAAATCGACGTTTCGGACGCTTGATTATCGGCAGCAGGCGCCTGACTCCAATCTTCAGAGTTTTTGCCTTTGCAGCATTTGTACTTTTGTTTTTATTGACGCTTGTCTTCTCTTTCTTCTATTTGAATTGCCCAAGATTTTGTCTTCTTCTATTACCGTACTTGATGCGTCAGGACTTTATAGAAAAGAGTACCTTATTTTCTGGTTAAGCTTGGACTTTCAATATCTTAATACTTCATTCAAAATTACTTCTCCAGCCTTCATAATGTTTCTATTATGAATGGACGCTTGATACCGGACGCTTCTTAAATTATCTAAGGCGCTTGATTATCCACTGGGTACATTCACAAGGCTGTTTAACTCGTAGCATTCTTAGCAGTTCGCGTATTATGCTTCTTTGACCCTCTTAGTGGAAGAATTAGGATTCGATGTCTGTAAGAAACTTGTAGCTATGGATATTAGATTTAAGGAGACACCAGTTTGATCTAATTTGGACACCTACAGCTCAATATATCGTCATCAGACGCTACATAGGTATGACTGTCGGGAACAACATCATGTCACCCACTTACGGATGCAATTTGACAAAGATAGAGATCGATTTCGCTCTTGACCTCTTCTTAAGAGTTGCGGATATTTCTCAAAGCCTTCCAAAGATACCAAGATCGATGCTTTTGATCACCTAAAGCTCCTAGTAATTGTCAGCAGATGCTTGCATGTTCTGATTATCATGAAGAGTATCACATCTCAAGCTTGAAGAAGGAATTTCACTCAGATCGGGATTGGTTCAGATATCGACTTCTCTAGGAGGCATGTAGGTATTTATCTTATATTTCTAACAAATCCAAGATCACTTCATTTCGCGAGCGTACCTCAAAATACGACGTTTCGGACGCTTGATTATCGGCAGCAGGCGCCTGACTTCAATCTTCAGAGTTTTTGCCTTTGCAGCATTTGTACTTTTGTTTTTATTGACGCTTGTCATCTCTTTCTTCTATTTGAATTGCTCAAGATTTTGTCTTCTTCTATTACAGTACTTGATGCTTCAGGACTTTATAGAAAAAGGTACCTTATTTTCTGGTCAAGCTTGGACTTTCAATATCTTAATACTTCATTCAAAATTACTTCTCCAGCCTTCATAATTTTTCTATTATGAATGGACGCTTGATACCGGACGCTTCTTAAATTATCTAAGGCGCTTGATTATCCACTGGGTACATTCACAAGGCTGTTTAACTCGTAGCATTCTTAGCAGTTCGCGTATTATGCTTCTTTAACCCTCTTAGTGGAAGAAGTAGGATTCGATGTCTGTAAGAAACTTGTAGCTATGGATATTAGATTTAAGGAGACACCAGTTTGATCTAATTTGGACACCTACAGCTCAATATATCGTCATCAGACGCTACATAGGTATGACTGTCAGGAACAACATCATGTCACCCACTTACGGATGCAATTTGACAAAGATAGAGATCGATTTCGCTCTTGACCTCTTCTTAAGAGTTGCGGATATTTCTCAAAGCCTTCCAAAGATACCAAGATCGATGCTTTTGATCACCTAAAGCTCCTAGTAATTGTCAGCAGATGCTTGCATGTTCTGATTATCATGAAGAGTATCACATCTCAAGCTTGAAGAAGGAATTTCACTCAGATCGGGATTGGTTCAGATATCGACTTCTCTAGGAGGCATGTAGGTATTTATCTTATATTTCTAACAAATCCAAGATCACTTCATTTCGCGAGCGTACCTCAAAATACGACGTTTCGGACGCTTGATTATCGGCAGCAGGCGCCTGACTTCAATCTTCAGAGTTTTTGCCTTTGCAGCATTTGTACTTTTGTTTTTATTGACGCTTGTCATCTCTTTCTTCTATTTGAATTCCTCAAGATTTTCTCTTCTTCTATTACAGTACTTGATGCTTTAGGACTTTGTAGAAAAGGGTACCTTATTTTCTGGTCAAGCTTGGACTTTCAATATCTTAATACTTCATTCAAAATTACTTCTCCAGCCTTCATAATGTTTCTATTATGAATGGACGCTTGATACCGGACGCTTCTTAAATTAGCATTCTTAGCAGTTAGCGTATTATGCTTCTTTGACCCTCTTAGTGGACGAATTAGGATTCGATGTCTTCAAGAAACTTGTAGCTATGGATATTAGATTTAACGAGACACCGATTTGATCCAATTCGGACACCTACAACACAATATATCGTCATCAGATGCTATGTAGGTATGACTGTCGGGAACAACATCACGTCACCCACTTACGGATGCAATTTGACAAAGATAGAGATCGATTTCGCTCTTGACCTCTTCATGAGAGTTGCGAATATTTCTTAAAGCCTTCCAAAGATACCAAGATCGATGCTTTTGAACACCTAAAGCTCCCAGAAATTGTCAGCAGACGATTGCATGTTCTGATTGTCATGAAGAGTATCACATCTCAAGCTTGAAGAAGGAATTTCACTCAGATCGGGATTGGTTCAGATCTCGACTTCTCTAGGAGGCATGTAGGTATTTATCTCGCGAGCGTACCTCAAAATACGACGTTTCGGACGCTTGATTATTGGCAGCAGGCGCCTGACTTCAATCTTCAGAGTTTTTGCCTTTGCAACATTTGTACTTTTGTTTTTATTGACGCTTGTCTTCTCTTTCTTCTATTTGAATTGCTCAAGATTTTGTCTTCTTCTATTATAGTACTTCATGCTTCAGGACTTTATAGAAAAGAGTACCTTATTTTCTGGTTAAGCTTGGACTTCCAATATCTTAATACTTCATTCAAAATTACTTCTACAGCCGTCATAATGCTTGTATTCTGAATGGACGCTTGATTAGATTCACCGGATGCTTCTTAAATTATCTAAGGCGCTTGATTATCCACTGGGTACATTCACAAGGCTGTTTAACTCGTAGCATTCTTAGCAGTTCGCGTATTATGCTTCTTTGACCCTCTTAGTGGACGAATTAGGATTCGATGTCTTCAAGAAACTTGTAGCTATGGATATTAGATTTAATAAGAGACCGGTTTGATCCAATTCGGACACCGATAGCTCAATATATGGTCATCAGACGCTACGTAGGTATGACTGTCAAGAATAACATCACGTCACCCACTTACCGATGCAATTTGACAAAGATTGAGATCGATTTCGCTCTTGACCTCTTCATGAGAGTTACGGATATTTCTCTAAGCCTTCCAAAGATACCTAGATCGATTCTTTTGAACACCTAAAGCTCCAGAAATTGTCAATAGACGCTTTCATGTTCTGATTGTCATGAACAGTATCACATCTCAAGCTTCAGGAAGAAATTTCACTCAGATTGGGATTGGTTCAGATCTCGACTTCTCCAAGAGACTAGTAGGTATTTATCTTATGTTTCTAAAAAAACCAAGATCACTTCATTTCGACGAGCATACCTCAAAATACGACGTTTCAGACGGTTGATTATCGGCAGCAGGCGCCTGACTTCAATCTTCAGTGTTTTTGCTTTTGCAGCATTGGTACTTTTGTTTTTATTCACGCTTGTCTTCCCTTTCTTATGTTAGAATTGCTGAAGCTTTTGTCTTCTTCTATTCTTGTACTTCATGCGTCAGGACTTTATAGAAAAGGGTACCTTATTTTCTGGTTAAGCATGGACTTCCAATATCTTAACACTTCATTCAAAATTACTTCTACAGCCTTCATATTGTTTGTATTCTGATTAGACGAATGATTAGATTCACCGGATGCTTCTTAAATGAGCTAAGGCGCTTGATTATCCACTGGGTACATTCACAAGGCTGTTTAACTCGTAGCATTCTTAGCACTTAGCGTATTATGCTTCTCTGACCCTCTTAGTGGACGAATTAGTATTCAATGTCTTCATGAACTTGTAGCTATGGATATTAGATTTAATGAGACACCGGTTTGATCCAATTCAGACACATACAGCTCAATATATCGTCATCAGATGCTACGTAGGTATTACTGTCAGGAACAACATCACGTCACCCACTTACGGATGCAATTTGACAAAGACAGAGATCGATTTCGCTCTTGACCTCTTCATGAGAGTTGCGGATATTTCTCAAAGCCTTCCGAAGATACCAAGATCGATGCTTTTGAACACCTAAAGCTCCCAGAAATTGTCAGCAGACGCTTGCATGTTCTGATTGGCATGAAGAGTATCACATCTCAAGCTTGAAGAAGGAATTTCACTCAGATCGGGATTGGTTCAGATATCGACTTCTCTAGGAGGCATGTAGGTATTTATCTTATATTTCTAACAAATCCAAGATCACTTCATTTCGCGAGCGTACCTCAAAATACGACGTTTCGGACGCTTGATTATCGGCAGCAGGCGCCTGACTCCAATCTTCAGTGTTTTTGCCTTTGCAGCATTTGTACTTTTGATTTTATTGACGCTTGTCTTCTCTTTCTTCTCTTTGAATTGCCCAAGATTTTGTCTTCTTCTATTACCGTACTTGATGCGTCAGGACTTTATAGAAAAGAGTACCTTATTTTCTGGTTAAGCTTGGACTTTCAATATCTTAATACTTCATTCAAAATTACTTCTCCAGCCTTCATAATGTTTCTATTATGAATGGACGCTTGATACCGGACGCTTCTTAAATTATCTAAGGCGCTTGATTATCCACTGGGTACATTCACAAGGCTGTTTAACTCGTAGCATTCTTAGCAGTTCGCGTATTATGCTTCTTTGACCCTCTTAGTGGAAGAATTAGGATTCGATGTCTGTAAGAAACTTGTAGCTATGGATATTAGATTTAAGGAGACACCAGTTTGATCTAATTTGGACACCTACAGCTCAATATATCGTCATCAGACGCTAAATAGGTATGACTGTCAGGAACAACATCATGTCACCCACTTACGGATGCAATTTGACAAAGATAGAGATCGATTTCGCTCTTGACCTCTTCTTAAGAGTTGCGGATATTTCTCAAAGCCTTCCAAAGATACCAAGATCGATGCTTTTGATCACCTAAAGCTCCTAGTAATTGTCAGCAGATGCTTGCATGTTCTGATTATCGTGAAGAGTATCACATCTCAAGCTTGAAGAAGGAATTTCACTCAGATCGGGATTGGTTCAGATATCGACTTCTCTAGGAGGCATGTAGGTATTTATCTTATATTTCTAACAAATCCAAGATCACTTCATTTCGCGAGCGTACCTCAAAATACGACGTTTCGGACGCTTGATTATCGGCAGCAGGCGCCTGACTTCAATCTTCAGAGTTTTTGCCTTTGCAGCATTTGTACTTTTGTTTTTATTGACGCTTGTCATCTCTTTCTTCTATTTGAATTGCTCAAGATTTTGTCTTCTTCTATTACAGTACTTGATGCTTCAGGACTTTATAGAAAAAGGTACCTTATTTTCTGGTCAAGCTTGGACTTTCAATATCTTAATACTTCATTCAAAATTACTTCTCCAACCATCATAATTTTTCTATTATGAATGGACGCTTGATACCGGACGCATCTTAAATTAGCATTCTTAGCAGTTAGCGTATTATGCTTCTTTGACCCTCTTAGTGGACGAATTAGGATTCGATGTCTTCAAGAAACTTGTAGCTATGGATATTAGATTTCAGGAGACACCGATTTGATCCAATTCGGACACCTACAGCTCAATGTATCATCATCAGACGCTACGTAGGTATGACTGTCGGGAACAACATCACGTCACCCACTTACGGATGCAATTTGACAAAGATAGAGATCGATTTCGCTCTTGACCTCTTCATGAGAGTTGCGGATATTTCTCAAAGCCTTCCGAAGATACCAAGATCGATGCTTTTGAACACCTAAAGCTCCCAGAAATTGTCAGCAGACGCTTGCATGTTCTGATTGTCATGAACAGTATCACATCTCAAGCTTGAAGAAGGAATTTCACTCAGATTGGGATTGGTTCAGATATCGACATCTCTAGGAGGCATGTAGGTATTTATCTTATATTTCTAACAAATCCAAGATCACTTCATTTCGCGAGCGTACCTCAAAATACGACGTTTCGGACGCTTGATTATCGGCAGCAGGCGCCTGACTCCAATCTTCAGAGTTTTTGCCTTTGCAGCATTTGTACTTTTGATTTTATTGACGCTTGTCTTCTCTTTCTTCTCTTTGAATTGCCCAAGATTTTGTCTTCTTCTATTACCGTACTTGATGCGTCAGGACTTTATAGAAAAGAGTACCTTATTTTCTGGTTAAGCTTGGACTTTCAATATCTTAATACTTCATTCAAAATTACTTCTCCAGCCTTCATAATGTTTCTATTATGAATGGACGCTTGATACCGGACGCTTCTTAAATTATCTAAGGCGCTTGATTATCCTCTGGGTACATTCACAAGGCTGTTTAACTCGTAGCATTCTTAGCAGTTCGCGTATTATGCTTCTTTGACCCTCTTAGTGGAAGAATTAGGATTCGATGCCTGTAAGAAACTTGTAGCTATGGATATTAGATTTAAGGAGACACCAGTTTGATCTAATTTGGACACCTACAGCTCAATATATCGTCATCAGACGCTACATAGGTATGACTGTCAGGAACAACATCATGTCACCCACTTACGGATGCAATTTGACAAAGATAGAGATCGATTTCGCTCTTGACCTCTTCTTAAGAGTTGCGGATATTTCTCAAAGCCTTCCAAAGATACCAAGATCGATGCTTTTGATCACCTAAAGCTCCTAGTAATTGTCAGCAGATGCTTGCATGTTCTGATTATCATGAAGAGTATCACATCTCAAGCTTGAAGAAGGAATTTCACTCAGATCGGGATTGGTTCAGATATCGACTTCTCTAGGAGGCATGTAGGTATTTATCTTATATTTCTAACAAATCCTAGATCACTTCATTTCGCGAGCGTACCTCAAAATACGACGTTTCGGACGCTTGATTATCGGCAGCAGGCGCCTGACTTCAATCTTCAGAGTTTTTGCCTTTGCAGCATTTGTACTTTTGTTTTTATTGACGCTTGTCATCTCTTTCTTATATTTGAATTCCTCAAGATTTTCTCTTCTTCTATTACAGTACTTGATGCTTTAGGACTTTGTCGAAAAGGGTACCTTATTTTCTGGTCAAGCTTGGACTTTCAATATCTTAATACTTCATTCAAAATTACTTCTCCAGCCTTCATAATGTTTCTATTATGAATGGACGCTTGATACCGGACGCTTCTTAAATTAGCATTCTTAGCAGTTAGCGTATTATGCTTCTTTGACCCTCTTAGTGGACGAATTAGGATTCGATGTCTTCAAGAAACTTGTAGCTAAGGATATTAGATTTAACGAGACACCGATTTGATCCAATTCGGACACCTACAACACAATATATCGTCATCAGACGCTATGTAGGTATGACTGTCGGGAACAACATCATGTCACCCACTTACGGATGCAATTTGACAAAGATAGAGATCGATTTCGCTCTTGACCTCTTCTTAAGAGTTGCGGATATTTCTCAAAGCCTTCCAAAGATACCAAGATCGATGCTTTTGATCACCTAAAGCTCCTAGTAATTGTCAGCAGATGCTTGCATGTTCTGATTATCATGAAGAGTATCACATCTCAAGCTTGAAGAAGGAATTTCACTCAGATCGGGATTGGTTCAGATATCGACTTCTCTAGGAGGCATGTAGGTATTTATCTTATATTTCTAACAAATCCAAGATCACTTCATTTCGCGAGCGTACCTCAAAATACGACGTTTCGGACGCTTGATTATCGGCAGCAGGCGCCTGACTTCAATCTTCAGAGTTTTTGCCTTTGCAGCATTTGTACTTTTGTTTTTATTGACGCTTGTCATCTCTTTCTTCTATTTGAATTGCTCAAGATTTTGTCTTCTTCTATTACAGTACTTGATGCTTCAGGACTTTATAGAAAAAGGTACCTTATTTTCTGGTCAAGCTTGGACTTTCAATATCTTAATACTTCATTCAAAATTACTTCTCCAGCCTTCATAATTTTTCTATTATGAATGGACGCTTGATACCGGACGCTTTTTAAATTATCTAAGGCGCTTGATTATCCACTGGGTACATTCACAAGGCTTTTTAACTCGTAGCATTCTTAGCAGTTAGCGTATTATGCTTCTTTGGCCCTCTTAGTGGACGAATTAGGATTCGATGTCTTCATGAAACTAGTAGCGCTGGATATTAGATTTAATGAGACACCTATTGCATCCAATTCGGACACCTACAACTCAATATAAGGTCATCAGACGCTACATTGGTATGACTGTCAGGAACAACATCACGTCACCCACTTACGGATGCAATTTGACAAAGATAGAGATCGATTTCGCTCTTGACCTCTTCATGAGAGTTGCGGATATTTCTCACAGCCTTCCAAAGATACCAAGATCGATGCTTTTGAACACCTAAAGCTCCCAGAAATTGTCAGCAGACGCTTGCTTGTTCTGATTGCCATGAAGAGTATCACATCTCAAGCTTGAAGAAGGAATTTCTCTCAGATCGGGATTGGTTCAGATCTCGACATCTCCAGGCGACATGTAGGTATTTATCTAACATTTCTATTGAAACCAAGATCACATCATTTTGATGAGCGTACCTCAAAATACGACGTTTCGGACGCTTGATTATCGGCAGCAGGCGCATGACTTCAATCTTCAGAGTTTTTGCCTTTGCAGCATTTGTACTTTTTTTTTTTTATTGACGCTTGTCTTCTCTTTCTTCTATTTGAATTGCTCAAGATTTTGTCTTCTTCTATTACAGTACTTGATGCTTCAGGACTTTATAGAAAAGGGTACCTTATTTTCTGGTTAAGCTTGGACTTTCAATATCTTAATACTTCATTCAAAATTACTTCTCCAGCCTTCATAATGTTTCTATTATGAATGGACGCTTGATACTGGACGCTTCTTAAATTATCT
Source organism: Ammopiptanthus mongolicus (assembly GCA_039655645.1). Lineage (NCBI taxonomy): Eukaryota > Viridiplantae > Streptophyta > Magnoliopsida > Fabales > Fabaceae > Ammopiptanthus > Ammopiptanthus mongolicus. The sequence goes on along the minus strand of CM077348.1, from coordinate 51,822,368 downwards.
AAGGCGCTTGATTATCCACTGGGTACATTCACAAGGCTGTTTAACTCGTAGGATTCTTAGCAGTTAGCGTATTAGGCTTCTTTGACCCTCTTATTGGACGAATTAGGATTCGATGTCTTCATGAAACTAGTAGCTACGGATATTAGATTTAATGAGACACCGATTTGATCCAATTCGGACACCTACAACTCAATATAAGGTCATCAGACGCTACATAGGTATGACTGTCAGGAACAACATCACGTCACCCACTTACGGATGCAATTTGACAAAGATAGAGATCGATCCTGATCTTGACCTCTTCATGAGAGTTGCAGATATTTCTCTAAGCCTTCCAACGATACCAAGATCGATGCTTTTGAACACCTAAAGCTCCAGAAATTGTCAGTAGATGCTTGCATGTTCTGATTGTCAATGACAGTATCACATCTCAAGCTTGAAGAAGGAATTTCACTTGGATCGAGATTGGTTCAGATCTCGACTTCTCTAGGAGACAAGTAGGTATTTATCTTATCTTTTTGAAAAAACCAAGATCACTTCATTTCGACGAGCGTACCTCAAAATACGACGTTTCGGACGCTTGATTATCGGCAGCAGGCGCCTGACTTCAATCTTCAATGTTTTTGCTTTTGCAGCATTTGTGCTTTTGTTTTTATTCACGCTTGTCTTCTGTTTCTTATATTAAAATTGATGAAGCTTTTGTCTTCTTCTATTATAGTACTTCATGCTTCAGAACTTTATAGAAAAGGGTACCTTATTTTCTGGTTAAGCTTGGACTTCCAATATCTTAATACTTCATTCAAAATTACTTCTACAGCTTTCGTATTGTTTGTATTCTGAATAGACGCTTGATCAGATTCACCGGATGCTTCTTAAATTAGCTAAGGCGCTTGATTATCCACTAGGTACATTAAAAAGGCGGTTTAACTCGTAGCACTCTTAGCAGTTAGCGTATTATGCTGCTTTGACCCTCTTAGTTGACGAATTAGGATTCGATGTCTTCCAGAAACTTGTAGCTATGGAACTTATATTTAATGAGACACCTGTTTGATCCAATTCGGACACCTACAGCTCAATATATCGTCATCAGACGCTACGTAGGTATGACTGTCAGGAACAACATCACGTCACCCACTTACGGATGCAATTTGACAAAGATTGAGATCGATTTCACTCTTGACCTCTTCATAAGAGTTGCGGATATTTCTCTAAGCCTTCCAAAGATACCAAGATCAATACTTTTGAACACCTAAAGTCCAGAAATTATCCGCAGACGCTCGCTTGTTCTGATTGTCATGAAGAGTATCACATCTCAAGCTTGAAGAAGGAATTTCACTCAGATCGGGATTGGTTCAGATCTCGACTTCTCTAGACATGTGGGTATTTATCTTATATTTCTAACAAAACCAGGATCACTTCATTTCGACGAGCGTACCTCAAAATACGACGTTTCGGACGCTTGATTATCGGCAGCAGGCACCTGACTTCAATCTTCAGAGTTTTTGCTTTTGCAGCATTTGAACTTTTGTTTTTATTGACGCTTGCCTTCTCTTTCTTATATTAGAATTGCTCAAGATTTTGTCTTCTTCTATTACAGTACTTGATGCATTAAGACTTTATAGAAAAGGGTACCTTATTTTCTGGTTAAGCTTGGACTTTCAATATCTTAATACTTCATTCAAATTTACTTCTCTAGCCTTCATAATGTTTCTATTATGAATGGACGGTTGATACCGGACGCTTCTTAAATTAGCTAAAGCGCTTGATTATCCACTGGGTACATTCACAAGGCTGTTTAACTCGTAGCATTCTTAGCAGTTAGCGTATTATGCTTCTTTGACCCTCTTAGTGGACGAATTAGGATTCGATGTCTTCCTGAAACTAGTAGCTGTGGATATCAGATTTCATGAGACACCGGTTTGATCCAATTCGGACACCTACAACTCAATATAAGGTCATCAGACGCTACATAGGTATGACTGTCAGGAACAACATCACGTCACCCATTTACGGATGCAATTTGACAAAGATAGAGATCGATTTCGCTCTTGACCTCTGCATGAGAGTTGCGAATATTTCTCTAAGCCTTCGAACGATACCAAGATTGATGCTTTTGAACACCTAAAGCTCCAGAAATTGTCAGCAGACTTTTGCATGTTTTGATTGTCGTGAACAGTATCACATCTCAAGCTTGAAGAAGGAATTTCACTCAGATCGGGATTGGTTCGGATCTCGACTTCTCCAGGAGACAAGTAGGTATTTATCTTATCTTTCTAAAAAAACCAAGATCACTTCATTTCGACGAGCGTACCTCAAAATACAACGTTTCGGACGCTTGGCAGCAGGCGCCTGACTTCAATCTTCAGTGTTTTTGCTTTTGCAGCATTTGTTGCAACACCCTTTCCCGAGTGTCACATTCCCGAACGTTTATAAGGCCGAAAATATTTCTTAATGCGGAAAATACGGCTTTCTTTTTTTCTTTTTACAAGATGCAATGGGATTTAGTAAAGGTAAATAATACTAATAATAAACTTAGGTTCGCCATACATTTCTAGAACAATATGCATAATAATTACAGGGACTTGAACAGAAAAAGACATAATACTATATACAGGCATAGGTCTAATGTATAACTGATACAATAAGTACTAGGAGTCGTAGCTCCCCAAAAGTACTACAAAACTGACATTGTCTGGCCGACAACAAAACTAGACCACAAAAAGAAGGTCCGCCTCAGGGCTCAAGGAAACTACTGGGCTGAACCATCGTCACGTCCATCTGTTCAAACAGCGACAGCAAGTACCAACAGAAAACATACAGATATGGGTGAGATTCCCGTTCATCAACACAACAAAACAGTAGTAGCAAAAACGGGACGACTCACCGGGTAATAGCGTACCCAACATGCTTACAAGAATTCTCAATGTCAAACATATTATGCAAATATCATGTTAAGCAGTTAACAATATGATATAAGGTACTCTTAAACAGTACAACGATGTATAACAGTAAATGTAAACATCAATAGCGATGCAATGCAATGCAATGTAGATGACTCAATGTCAATGTCACTGGGTACTACTCTGACCCCTACTCCATGGAGCTAACAAAACATTCGGAGAGAGTGAATGGGAGGACATGTTCCGGTTTCTGCCAGCCATGAGCAAGATGCTACAACATTCGTAACGTGCACGTATCTGGCTTTACGGTAACACTCTCGACCAAACATGAAAAGTACGGCATCTAGTAGAGGATATCAGTGTATTGCACGGATTCGCCACGACACAGAAGAATCACCAACTGGTCACATGTCAGCCCTTCCAAACTTGATACCTCCAAAAAGACCATTGAAGATCGCCACCGTAAGATTCGTACCAGCATCAAGGTGTAAGCTCAACTCCTAGGCTCAAGGCCTTACGACTATGCAAATGAAATGCCAATGCTTACACAAAGCAGATGCGATCAAGCAATGTCTATACCCCAGATAAACCTCGAAGTCTACTAAGGTTCTCTTCCTTAGGAACTATACGTGTCTTTTGAAAACAAAACCTTTATCCACTGGATAAATCTCGTGATTCCTCCGGGATCGAGTCATCACAAGACTGAAACAATTGAACGATTGATCGGGATCCGAATCACCGATCCGTCATTGAACTACTGTTTCATAACCCAAAACGTTTGTAAACTAGAACAACTTCTCAATTGAAAACTCATTTGATTTGAAACAATTTTTGAAACACTTACTCTATTTTTAGCATTTTCTGAACATGGAATTCGCTTAGCGAAATTACATTCGCTTAGCGAAATTGAAACAATAATGCCTCTTTTGGAACTCCTCTGGATCGCTCGGCGAGACATAAATCGCGTAGCGAAATGTATTGTATTCGCTTAGCGAATATGTATTCGCTTAGCGCAAGTACAGATGGTTACACCTCTTTGGAAACACCTCTGGATCGCTCGGCGAAACAGAATTCGTGTAGCGAAATTTCACTTTCTTCGCTTAGCGAGTATAATTTCGCTTAGCGAAATGGAGGCGGTTATACCTCCTTTGGAGACTTCTCTGGATCGCTCAGCGAGACGTAATTCGCGTAGTGAAACTCGTTTGGTTAGCTTAGCGAATATGAATTCGCTTAGCGAAGGTGAGGCAGTGATGCCCAACTTAGACTTTCCCTATTTTCGCTTAGCGAAAGTAAATTCGCTTAGCGAAAAGTTGCCTTAAAAAAAGACATCAACCTTAGGGAACCATTTTGATTCTCTTCATGAAACCACTTCTTTTCTCATTTTGAGTCACTTGATTAGCTAGATGAGCTAAGGATAAGGTATAAAACATGTTTCACTTTGGTGAAAGCACTTTGAGATTTAATTCCGTTTAAAGTCACTTAGGGTTTTTCTTTGAAAAACACAAGTTATTGAAAACACTTTCTTTACATCAAAACTTGACTTGTCCAAGAACTATTCATATCCTTCCTTTCCTCAAGGTCATGGCTAATAGCCAACTAGGAATCAATGTGAAGTTTTACTTCATCAACCAATCGAAGTATGGCTCACAATACTTACACAATCATGATAACCATAGTACACATTACTACATCATAATCAAACATCCAAGCTATCACACATTATGGTCTCATAATCAACAATAAAAGTCCATACTTGATCTAGTGATCAAAGTAGGTTTTCCAACATACATGAAAATGGTTTTTTTCATTCAATCATCTCATCTTGACATTCTTGTTCTCCATGAGAATTTAACAAAACTTAACACATAAAAGTGAACCTAAACTAAAGGGTGTCACCCACACATAAACTTAAACAACCATCTTCACCACCACCATCTTGGTGTGATGAGGTTCTTCTGATGAGCAGATTCCCGGATCAAAGTCGGTTGATCGGTTTGTGAACCTCCTGATAATCGTCAACAACTACAACAACACAACAATCCAAGATTAAACAACAATCAAAGCCAATCTCAACAATCATAACAAAGAGCATTTCGGCCACCCCTAGGTTAAAAGGTTAGGAATTGGTTTTGGTTTTCCATCTCATGGATTCAAAGGCATTAGGAAAGGTAAGGATGAAATCAAGTGTTAAAAATCAAAAATTGATGAAAACACTATTCATCATCTTCAAGTAGGGTTCGGCCAAAAGTGCTTTTGAGCTATGATGAGAGTTGAATCATAAGCTCTTGGGTTTAGGTAGAGATTGATGATGTGAGTTCAAAGAACTTAGTCTTACCTCAAAATGATTTTTCTACAATTTCCTATGGATTTTCAAAGTTTTGGATCTAAGAAATTCTTTTCATAAAAATGAAGATTGATCTTGAAATAAAGAAATATTAATGAAGCTAAGAGATCATAGAAGTGATCTTATCTTGAAATGAAGGAAGATTGGTCAAGAAATCAAGTGATTCCAACAAAACTCAAGGAGCTTCAAGACCAACAATGGGGTTTTCTCTAAAGAACAACTATGGAACTCTAAAGGAAGAGGGGCTGTGCGAAAATGATGAAGTGAGGGGCTGAGTTCAGCCTCTTAAAAGCTCACTTAAGAGTAAAAAGGTCATTTGCCAAAAGGGTATAATGGTAAAAGTGTAAAAGACTAAGGTTAGGGGCATTTTGGTCATTTTGCATCCAGATATTTCCGAACGTAATGACGACCCTGGCATACTCTCCCAAGTGTCCTGGGATGATGTGATATCAAGATTATCTGTTGGCGAGTCCCGGTAAATCCATATGTGGCTCCGTTCGTCACCCGATTGAGGATTCCCCCCGAACGAAGGTCAGGAAGTGATTTTTCTGAAATTTTTACGAAATTTAACCAAAACGTAGAGAATCAAATTCTAAGACTTATTGTCTCGTTCACGGGTCCATCTGAGGTCTTTTGAGCAGTAAAATCATACTGTCAGTGTAAAAACGCAGACCGGACTCCGTTTGGGTTTTCGACTCAAAACTTAATCGTAGCTTCCTACGATATCGTCGAGCATGACTATGGTCTCGGAATATTTTATTTTCATTCCTAAGACACTTGATTAGATTCACCGGATGCTTCTTAAATTGGCTAAGGCGCTTGATTATCCATTGGGTACATTCACAAGGCGGTTTAACTCGTAGCATTCTTAGCAGTTAGCGTATTATGCATCTTTGACCCTCTTAGTGAACGAATTAGGATTCGATGTCTTCAAGGAACTTGTAGCTATGGATATTAGATTTAATGAGACACCTGTTTGATCCAATTTGGACACCTACAGCTCAATATATGGTCATCAGACGCTACGTAGGTATGACTGTCAGGAACAACATCACGTCGCCCACTTACGGATGCAATTTGACAAAGATTGAGATCGATTTCACCCTTGACCTCTTCATGAGAGTTACGGATATTTCTCTAAGCCTTCCAAAGAAACCAAGATCGATGCTATTGATCACCTAAAGCTCCAGAAATTGTTAGGAGACGCTTGCATGTTCTGATTGTCATGAACAGTATCACATCTCAAGCTTGAAGAAGGAATTTAACTTTGATCGGGATTGGTTCAGATCTCGACTTCTGCAGGAGACAAGTAGATATTTATCTTATCTTTCTAACAAAACCAAGGTCACTTCATTTCGACGAGCTTACCTCAAAATACGACGTTTCGGACGCTAGATTACCGGCAGCAGGCGCATGACTTCAATCTTCAGTGTTTTTGCTTTTGCAGCATTTGTACTTTTATTTTTATTCACGTTTGTCTTCTCTTTCTTCTATTAGAATTGCTGAAGCTTTTGTCTTCTTCTAGAACAGTACTTCAAGCTTCTGGACTTTATAGAAAAGGGTACCTTATTTTCTGGTCAAGCTTGGACTTTCAATATCTTAATACTTCATTCAAAATTACTTCTCCAGCCTTCATAATGTTTGTATTCTGAATAGAAGCCTGATTAGATTCACCGGACGCTTCTCAAACGAGCTAAGGCGCTTGTTTTTCCACTGGGTACATTCACCAGGCTGTTTAACTCGTAGCATTCTTAGCAGTTAGCGTATTATGCTTCTTTGACCCTCTTAGTGGACGAATTAGGATTCGATGTCTTCATGAAACTAGTAGCTGTGGATATTAGATTTAAAGAGACACCGGTTTGTTCCAATTCGGACACCTACAACTCAATATAAGGTCATCAGACGCTACATAGGTATGACTGTCATGAACAACGTCACGTCACCCACTTACGGATGCAATTTGACAAAGATAGAGATCGATTTTCGCTCTTGACCTCTTCATGAGAGTTGCGGATATTTCTCTAAGCCTTCCAACGATACCAAGATCGATGCTTTTGAACACCTAAAGCTCCAGAAATTGTCAGCAGACGCTTGCATGTTCTGATTGTCATGAACAGTATCACATCCCAAGCTTGAAGAAGGAATTTCACTCAGATCGGGATTGGTTCAGATCTCGACTTCTCCAGGAGACAAGTAGGTAATTATCTTATCTTTCTAAAAAAACCAAGATCACTTCATTTCGACGAGCGTACCTCAAAATATGACGTTTCGGGTGCTTGATTATCGGCAGCAGGCGCCTGACTTCAATCTTCAGAGTTTTTGCTTTTGCAGCATTTGTACTTTTGTTTTTATTCATGCTTGTCTTCTTTTTCTTCTATTAGAATTGCTGAAGCTTTTGTCTTCTTCTATTACAGTACTTTATGCTTCAAGACTTTATAGAAAAAGGTACCTTATTTTTTGGTTAACCTTGGACTTTCAATATCTTAATACTTCATTCAAAATTACTTCTCCAGCTTTCATAATGTTTGCATTTTGAATAGACGCTTCATTAGATTCACCAGACTCTTCTTAAATTAGCTATGGCGCTTGATTATCCACTGGGTACATTCACAAGGCTGTTTAACTCGTAGCATTCTTAGCAGTTAGCATATTATGCTTCTTTGACCCTCTTAGTGGACGAATTAGGATTCGATACCTTCAACAAACTTGTGACAATGGATATTAGATTTAATGAGACACCGGTTTGATCCAATTTGGACTCCTGCAGCTCAATATATGGTAATCAGACGCTACGTAGGTATGACTGTCAGGAACAACATCACGTCACCGACTTACGGATGCAATTTGACAAAGACAGAGATCGATTTCGCTCTTGACCTCTTCATGTGAGATACGGATATTTCTCTAAGCCTTCCAAAGATACCAAGATCGATGCTTTTGAACACCTAAGGATCCAAAAATTGTAAACAGACGCTTGGATGTTCTGATTGTTATGAACAGTATCACATCTCAAGCATGAAGAAGGAATTTCACTCAGATCGGGATTGGTTCAGATCTCGACTTCTCCAGGAGACAAGTAGGTATTTATCTTATCTTTCTAACAAGACCAAGATCACTTCATTTCGACGAGCGTACCTCAAAATACGACGTTTCGGACGCTTGATTATTGGGAGCAGGGGCTTGACTTCAATCTTCAGTGTTTTTGCTTTTGCAGCATTTGCACTTTCGTTTTTTCTCACGCTTGTCTTCTCTTTCTTCTATTAGAATTACTAAAGCATTTTTCTTCTTCTATTAAAGTACTTCATGCTTCAGGACTTTATAGAAATGGGTACCTTATTTTCTGGTTAAGCTTGGACTTTCAATATCTTAATACTGCATTCAAAATTACTTCTCCAGCCTTCATAATGTTTCTATTATGAATGGATGCTTGGTTAGATTCACCGGACGCTTCCTAAATTAGCTAAGGCGCTTGATTATCCACGGGGTACATTCACAAGGTTGTTTAACTCGAAGCATTCTTAGAAGTTAGCGTATTATGCTTCTTTGACCCTCTTAGTGGATGAATTAGGATTCGATGTCTTCAAGGAACTTGTATCTATGGATATTAGATTTAATGAGACCCTGGTTTGATCCGATTTGGACACCTACAGCTCAATATATGGTCATCAGACGCTATGTAGGTATAACTGTCAGGAACAACATCACGTCACCCACTTACGGATGCAATTTGACAAAGATAGAGATCGATTTCGCTCTTGACCTCTTCATGAGAGTTGTGGATATTTCTCTAAGCCTTAAAAAGATACCAAGATCGATGCTTTTGAACACCTAAAGCTCCAGAAATTGTCAGCAGACGCTTGCATCTTCTGATTGTCATGAAGAGTATCACATCTCAAGCTTGAAGAAGGAATTTCACTTAGATTGGGATTGGTTCAGATCTCGACTTCTCCAGGAGACATGTAGGTATTTATCTTATCTTTCTAACAAAATCAAGATCACTTCATTTCGACGAGCGTACCTCAAAATACGACTTTTCGGACGCTTGATTGTCGGCAGCAGGCGCCTGACTTCAATCTTCAGAGTTTTTGCTTTTGCAGCATTTGTACTTTTGTTTTTATTCGTGCTTGTCTTCTTTTTCTTCTATTAGAATTGCTGAAGCTTTTGTCTTCTTCTATTACAGTACTTCATGCTTCAGGACTTTATAGAAAAGGGTACCTTATTTTCAGGTTAAGCTTGGACTTCCAATATCTTAATACTTCATTCAAAATTACTTCTACAGCCTTCGTATTGTTTGTATTCTGAATAGACGCTTGATTAGATTCACTGGACGCTTCTTAAATTAGCTAAGGCGCTTGATTATCCACTGGGTACATTCACAAGGCGGTTTAACTCGTAGCATTCTTAGTAGTTAGCGTATTATGCTTCTTTAACCCTCTTAGTGGACGAATTAGGATTCGATGTCTTCAAGAAACTAGTAGCTATGGATATTAGATTTAATGAGACACCTGTTTGATCAAATTCGGACACCTACAGCTCAATATATGGTCATCAGACGCTTCGTAGGTATGAATGTCAGGAACAACAACACGTCACCCACTTACGGATGCAATTTGACAAAGATTGAGATCGATTTCGCTCTTGACCTCTTCATGAGAGTTGCGGATATTTTTCTAAGCCTTCCAACGATACCAAGATTGATGCTTTGGAACACCTAAAGCTCCAGAAATTGTCAGTAGACGCTTGCATGTTCTGATTGTCATGAACAGTATCACATCTCAAGCTTGAAGAAGGAATTTCACTCAGATCGAGATTGGTTCAGATCTCGACTTCTCTAGGAGACATGTAGGTATTTATCTTATATTTCTAACGAAACTAGGATCACTTCAGTTCGATGAGCGTACCCCAAAATATGACGTTTCGGACGCTTGATTATCGGCAGCAGGCGCCTGACTTCAATCTTCAGAGTTTTTGCTTTTGCAGCATTTGTACATTTGTTTTTATTGATGCTTGTCTTCCCTTTCTTCTATTAGAATTGCTCAAGATTTTGTCTTCTTCTATTACAGTACTCGATGCTTCAGGACTTTATAGAAAAGGGTACCTTATTTTTAGGTTAAGCTTGGACTTTCAATATCTTAATACTTCCTTCAAAATTACTTCTCCAGCCTTCATAATGTTTGTATTATGAATGGACGCTTGATACCGGACGCTTCTTAAATTAGCTAAGGCGCTTGATTATCCACTGGGTACGTTCACAAGGCTGTTTAACTCGTAGCATTCTTAGCAGTTAGCGTATTATGCTTCTTTCACCCTCTTAGTGGACGAATTAGGATTCGATGTCTTCATGAAACTAGTAGCTGTGGATATTAGATTTAATGAGACACCGGTTTGATCCAATTCGGACACCTACAACTCAATATATGGCCATCGGACGCTACGTAGGTATGACTGTCAGGAACAACATCACGTCACCCACTTACGGATGCAATTTGACAAAGATTGAGATCGATTTCACCCTTGACCTCTTCATGAGAGTTACGGATATTTCTCTAAGCCTTCAAAAGATACCAAGATCGATGCTTTTGATCACCTAAAGCTCCAGAAATTGTCAGCAGACGCTTGCATGTTCTGATTGTCATGAACAGTATCACATCTCAAGCTTGAAGAAGGAACTTCACTCAGATCGAGATTGGTTCAGATCTTGACTTCTCTAGGAGACATGTAGGTAATTATCTTATATTTCTAACAAAACTAGGATCACTTCAGTTCGTTGAGCGTACCTCAAAATACGACGTTTCGGACGCTTGATTATCGGCAGCAGGCGCCTGACTTCAATCTTTAGAGTTTTTGCTTTTGCAGCATAGTACTTTTGTTTTTATTGATACTTGTCTTCCCTTTCTTCTATTAGAATTGCTCAAGATTTTGTCTTCTTCGATTACAGTACCTGATGCTTCAGGACTTTATAGAAAAGGGTATCTTATTTTCTGGTTAAGCTTGGACTTTCAATATCTTAATACTTCATTCAAAATTACTTCTCCAGCATTCATAATGCTTCTATTATGAATGGACGCTTGATACCGGACGCTTCTTAAATTAGCTAAGGTGCTTGATTATCCACTGGGTACATTCACAAGGTTGTTTAACTCGAAGCATTCTTAGCAGTTAGCGTATTATGCTTCTTTGACCCTCTTAGTGGATGAATTAGGATTCGATGTCTGCAAGGAACTTGTAGCTATGGATATTAGATTTAATGAGACACCTGTTTGATCCAATTTGGACACCTACAGCTCAATATATTGTCATCAGACGGTACGTAGGTATGACTGTCAGGAACAACATCACGTCGCCCACTTACGGATGCAATTGGACAAAGATTGAGATCGATTTCACCCTTGACCTCTTCATGAGAGTTACGGATATTTCTCTAAGCCTTCCAAAGAAACCAAGATCGATGCTATTGATCACCTAAAGCTCCAGAAATTGTCAGCAGACGCTTGCATGTTCTGATTGTCACGAACAGTATCACATCTCAAGCTTGAAGAAGGAATTTAACTTTGATCGGGATTGGTTCAGATCTCGACTTCTGCAGGAGACAAGTAGATATTTATCTTATCTTTCTAACAAAACCAAGGTCACTTCATTTCGACGAGCTTACCTCAAAATACGACGTTTCGGACGCTAGATTACCGGCAGCAGGCGCATGACTTCAATCTTCAGTGTTTTTGCTTTTGCAGCATTTGTACTTTTATTTTTATTCACGTTCGTCTTCTCTTTATTCTATTAGAATTGCTGAAGCTTTTGTCTTCTTCTAGAACAGTACTTCAAGCTTCAGGACTTTATAGAAAAGGGTACCTTATTTTCTGGTCAAGCTTGGACTTTCAATATCTTAATACTTCATTCAAAATTACTTCTCCAGCCTTCATAATGTTTGTATTCTGAATAGAAGCCTGATTAGATTCACCGGACGCTTCTCAAACGAGCTAAGGCGCTTGTTTTTCCACTGGGTACATTCACCATGCTGTTTAACTCGTAGCATTCTTAGCAGTTAGCGTATTATGCTTCTTTGACCCTCTTAGTGGACGAATTAGGATTCGATGTCTTCATGAAACTAGTAGCTGTGGATATTAGATTTAATGAGACGCCGGTTTGTTCCAATTCGGACGCCTACAACTCAATATAAGGTCATCAGACGCTACATAGGTATGACTGTCATGAACAACATCACGTCACCCACTTACGGATGCAATTTGACAAAGATAGAGATCGATTTTCGCTCTTGACCTCTTCATGAGAGTTGCGGATATTTCTCTAAGCCTTCCAACGATACCAAGATCGATGCTTTTGAACACCTAAAGCTCCAGAAATTGTCAGCAGACGCTTGCATGTTCTGATTGTCATTTACAGTATCACATCTCAAGCTTGAAGAAGGAATTTCACTCAGATCGGGATTGGTTCAGATCTCGACTTCTCCAGGAGACAAGTAGGTAATTATCTTATCTTTCTAAAAAAACCAAGATCACTTCATTTCGACGAGCATACCTCAAAATATGACGTTTCGGATGCTTGATTATCGGCAGCAGGCGCCTGACTTCAATCTTCAGAGTTTTTGCTTTTGCAGCATTTGTACTTTTGTTTTTATTGACGCTTGTCTTCTCTTTCTTCCATTAGAATTGCTCATGATTTTTTCTTCTTCTATTACAATACTTGATGCTTCAGGACTTTATAGAAAAGGGTGCCTTATTTTCTGGTTAAGCTTGGACTTTAAATATCTTAATACTTCATTCAAAATTACTTCTCCAGCCATCATAATGTTTCTACTATGAATGGATGCTTGATTAGATTTGCCGGACGCTTCCTAAATTAGCTAAGGCGCTTTATTATCCACGGGGTACATTCACAAGGTTGTTTAACTCGAAGCATTCTTAGCAGTTAGCGTATTATGCTTCTTTGACCCTCTTAGTAGACGAATTAGGATTCGATGTCTTCAAGGAACTTGTAGCTATGGATATTAGATTTAATGAGACACAAGTTTGATCCAATTTGGACACCTACAGCTCAATATATGGTCATCAGACGCTACGTAGGTATGACTGTCAGGAACAACATCACGTCACCGACTTACGGATGCAATTTGACAAAGACAGAGATCGATTTCGCTCTTGACCTCTTCATGTGAGATACGGATATTTCTCTATGCCTTCCAAAGATACCAAGATCGATGCTTTTGAACACCTAAGGATCCAAAAATTGTAAACAGACGCTTGGATGTTCTGATTGTTATGAACAGTATCACATCTCAAGCAAGAAGAAGGAATTTCACTCAGATCGGGATTGGTTCAGATCTCGACTTCTCCAGGAGGCAAGTGGGTATTTATCTTATCTTTCTAAAAAGACCAAGATCACTTCATTTCGACGAGCGTACCTCAAAATACGACGTTTCGGACGCTTGATTATCGGGAGCAGGCGCTTGACTTCAATCTTCAGTGTTTTTGCTTTTGCAGCATTTGTACTTTCGTTTTTTTTCACGCTTGTCTTCTCTTTCTTCTATTAGAATTACTAAAGCATTTTTCTTCTTCTATTAAAGTACTTCATGCTTCAAGACTTTATAGAAATGGGTACCTTATTTTCTGGTTAAGCTTGGACTTTCAATATCTTAATACTGCATTCAAAATTACTTCTCCAGCATTCATAATGTTTCTATTATGAATGGATGCTTGCTTAGATTCACCGGACGCTTCCTAAATTAGCTAAGGCGCTTGATTATCCACGAGGTACATTCACAAGGTTGTTTAACTCGAAGCATTCTTAGCAGTTAGCGTATTATGCTTCTTTGACCCTCTTAGTGGATGAATTAGGATTCGATGTCTTCAAGGAACTTGTAGCTATGGATATTAGATTTAATGAGACACAAGTTTGATCCAATTTGGACACCTACAGCTCAATATATGGTCATTAGACGCTACGTAGGTATGACTGTCAGGAACAACATCACGTCACCCACTTATGGATGCAATTTGACAAAAATAGAGATCGATTTCGCTCTTGACCTCTTCACGAGAGTTGCGGATATTTCTCTAAGCCTTCCAAAGATACCAAGATCGATGCTTTTGAACAACTAAAGCTCCATAAATTGTCAGCAGACGCTTGCATGTTCTGATTGTCATGAAGAGTATCATATCTCAAGCTTGAAGAAGGAATTTCCCTCAGATCGGGATTGGTTCATAACTCGAGTTCCCCAGGAGACATGTAGGTATTTAGCTTATCTTACTAACAAAACCAAGATCACTTCATTTCGACGAGCGTACCTCAAAATACGACGTTTCGGACGCTTGATTGTCGGCAGCAAGCGCTTGACTTCAATCTTCAGAGTTTTTGCTTTTGCAGCATTTGTACTTTTGTTTTTATTCATGCTTGTCTTATTTTTGTTCTATTAGAATTGCTGAAGCTTTTGTCTTCTTCTATTACAGTACTTTATGCTTCAGGACTTTATAGAAAAAGGTACCTTATTTTTTGGTTAACCTTGGACTTTCAATATTTTAATACTTCATTCAAAATTACTTCTCCAGCTTTCATAATGTTTGCATTTTGAATAGACGCTTCATTAGATTCACCAGATGCTTCTTAAATTAGCTATGGCGCTTGATTATCCACTGGGTACATTCACAAGGCTGTTTAACTCGTAGCATTCTTAGCAGTTAGCATATTATGCTTCTTTGACCCTCTTAGTTGACGAATTAGGATTCGATATCTTCAACAAACTTGTGGCAATGGATATTAGATTTAATGAGACACCGGTTTGATCCAATTCGGACTCCTACAGCTCAATATATGGTAATCAGACGCTACGTAGGTATGACTGGCGGGAACAACATCACGTCACCGACTTACGGATGCAATTTGACAAAGACAGAGATCGATTTCGCTCTTGACCTCTTCATGAGAGATACGAATATTTCTATAAGCCTTCCAAAGAAACCAAGATCGATGCTTTTGAACACCTAAGGATCCAAAAATTGTAAACAGACGCTTGCATGTTCTGATTGTCATGAACAGTATCACATCTCAAGCTTGAAGAAGGAATTTCACTCAGATCGGGATTGGTTCAGATCTCGACTTCTCCAGGAGACAAGTAGGTATTTATCTTATCTTTCTATCAAGACCAAGATCACTTCATTTCGACGAGCGTACCTCAAAATACGACGTTTCGGACGCTTGATTATCGGGAGCAGGCGCTTGACTTCAATCTTCAGTGTTTTTGCTTTTGCAGCATTTGTACTTTCGTTTTTATTCACGCTTGTCTTCTCTTTCTTCTATTAGAATTACTAAAGCATTTTTCTTCTTCTATTAAAGTACTTCATGCTTCAGGACTTTATAGAAATGGGTACCTTATTTTCTGGTTAAGCTTGGACTTTCAATATCTTAATACTGCATTCAAAATTACTTCGCCAGCCTTCATAATGTTTCTATTATGAATGGATGCTTGATTAGATTCACCGGACGCTTCCTAAATTAGCTAAGGCGCTTGATTATCCACGGGGTACATTCACAAGGTTGTTTAACTCGAAGCATTCTTAGCAGTTAGCGTATTATGCTTCTTTGACCCTCTTAGTGGATGAATTAGGATTCGATGTCTTCAAGGAACTTGTAGCTATGGATATTAGATTTAATGAGACCCTGGTTTGATCCAATTTTGACACCTACAACTCAATATGTGGTCATCAGACGCTACGTAGGTATGACTGTCAGGAACAACATCACGTCACCCACTTACGGATGCAATTTGACAAAGATAGAGATCGATTTCGCTCTTAACCTCTTCATGAGAGTTGCAGATATTTCTCTAAGCCTTACAAAGATACCAAGATCGATGCTTTTGAACACCTAAAGCTCCAGAAATTGTCAGCAGACGCTTGCTTGTTCTGATTGTCATGAAGAGTATCACATCTCAAGCTTGAAGAAGGAATTTCACTTAGATCGGGATTGGTTCAGATCTCGACTTCTCCAGGAGACATGTAGGTATTTATCTTATCTTTCTAAAAAAACCAAGATCACTTCATTTCGACGAGCGTACCTCAAAATATGACGTTTCGGATGCTTGATTATCGGCAGCAGGCGCCTGACTTCAATCTTCAGAGTTTTTGCTTTTGCAGCATTTGTACTTTTGTTTTTATTCACGCTTGTCATCTTTTTCTTCTATTAGAATTGATAAAGCTTTTGTCTTCTTCTATTATAGTGCTTTATGCTTCAGTACTTTATAAAAAAAGGTACCTTATTTTCTGGTTAAGCTTGGACTTTCAATATCTTAATACTTCATTCAAAATTACTTGTCCACCTTTCATAATGTTTGCATTTTGAATAGACGCTTCGTTAGATTCACCAGACGCTTCTTAAATTAGCTAAGGCGCTTGATTATCCACTGGGTACATTCACATGGCTGTTTAACTCGTAGCATTCTTAGCAGTTAGCGTATTATGCTTCTTTGACCCTCTTAGTGAACGAATTAGGATTCGATATCTTCAAGAAACTTGTGGCTATGGATATTAGATTTAATGAGACTCCGTTTTGATCCAATTTGGAATCCTACAGCTCAATATATGATCATCAGACGCTACTTAGGTATAACTGTCAGGAACAACATCACGTCACCGACTTACGAATGCAATTTGACAAAGACAGAGATCGATTTCGCTCTTGACCTCTTCATGAGAGATATGGATATTTCGCTAAGCCTTCCAAATATACCAAGATCGATGCTTTTGAACACCTAAGGATCCAAAAATTGTAAACAGACGCTTGCATGTTCTGATTGTTATGAACAGTATCACATCTCAAGCTTGAAGAAGGAATTTCACTCAGATCAGGATTGGCTCAGATCTCGACTTCTCTAGGAGACATGTAGGTATTTAACATATATTTCTAACAAAACCAAGGTGACTTCACTTCGACGAGCGTACCTCAAAATACGACGTTTCGGACGCTTGATTATCGGCACCAGGCGCATGACTTCAATCTTCAGTGTTTTTGCTTTTGTAGCATTTGTACTATTATTTTTATTCACGTTTGTCTTCTCTTTCTTCTATTAGAATTTCTGAAGCTTTTGTCTTCTTCTAGAACAGTGCTTCAAGCTTTAGGGCTTTATAGAAAAGGGTACCTTATTTTCGGGTCAAGCTGGGACTTTGAATATCTTAATACTTCATTCAAAATACCTCTCCAGCCTTCATAATGTTTGTATTCTGAATAGAAGCTTGATTAGATTCACCAGACGCTTCTCAAATGAGCTAAAGCGCTTGATTTTCCACTGGGTACATTCACCAGGCTGTTTAACTCGTAGCATTCTTAGCAGTTAGCGTATTATGCTTCTTTGACCCTCTTAGTAGACGAATTAGGATTCGATGTCTTCAAGAAACTTGTAGCTATGTATATTCGATTTAATGAGACACCGGTTTGATCCAATTCGGACACCTACAGCTCAATATATCGTCATCAGACGCTACGTAGGTTTGACTGTCATGAACAACATCACGTCACCCACTTACGGATGCAATTTGACAAAGATAGAGATCGATTTCACTCTTGACCTCTTCATGAGAGTTGCGGATATTTCTCTAAGCCTTCCAAAGATACCAAGATCGATGCTTTTGAACACTTAAAGCCCAGAAATTGTCAGCAAACGCTTGCATGTTCTGACTGTCATGTAGATTATCACATCTCAAGCATGAAGAAGGAATTTCACTCAGATCGGGATTGGATCGGATCTCGACTTCTCTAGGAGACATGTAGGTATTTACCTAATATTTCTAATAAAACCAGGATCACTTCATTCCGAGGAGCGTCCTCAAAATACGACGTTTCGGACGGTTGCTTATCGGCAGCAGGCGCCTGACTTCAATCTTCAGAGTTTTTGCTTTTGCAGCATTTGTAGTTTTGTTTTTATTGACGCTTGTCTTCTCTTTCTTCTATTAGAATTTCTCAAGATTTTGTCTTTTTCTATTACAGTACTTGATGCTTCTGGACTTTATAGAAAAGGGTACCTTATTTTCTGGTTAAGCTTGGACTTTCAATATCTTAATACTTCATTCGAAATTACTTCTCCAGCTTTCATAATGTTTGCATTTTGAATAGACGCTTCATTAGATTCACCAGATGCTTCTTAAATTAGCTATGGCGCTTGATTATCCACTGGGTACATTCACAAGGCTGTTTAACTCGTAGCATTCTTAGCAGTTAACATATTATGCTTCTTTGACCCTCTTAGTGGACGAATTAGGATTCGATATCTTCAACAAACGTGTGGCAATGGATATTAGATTTAATGAGACACCGGTTTGATCCAATTCGGACTCCTACAGCTCAATATATGGTAATCAGACGCTACGTAGGTATGACTGGCGGGAACAACATCACGTCACCGACTTACGGATGCAATTTGACAAAGACAGAGATCGATTTTGCTCTTGACCTCTTCATGAGAGATACGGATATTTCTCTAAGCCTTCCAAAGAAACCAAGATCGATGCTTTTGAACACCTAAGGATCCAAAAATTGTAAACAGACGCTTGCATGTTCTGATTGTCATGAACAATATCACATCTCAAGCTTGAAAAAGGAATTTCACTCAGATCGAGATTGGTTTAGATCTCGACTTCTCCTAGAAACTTGTAGGTATTTATCTTATCTTTCTAACAAGACCAAGATCACTTCATTTCGACGAG
The DNA here is from genome assembly GCA_039655645.1 of Ammopiptanthus mongolicus. Taxonomy (NCBI): domain Eukaryota; kingdom Viridiplantae; phylum Streptophyta; class Magnoliopsida; order Fabales; family Fabaceae; genus Ammopiptanthus; species Ammopiptanthus mongolicus. Next base: position 51,803,415 of record CM077348.1, on the reverse strand, counting down.
CGTACCTCAAAATACGACGTTTCGGACGCTTGACTATCAGGAGCAGGCGCTTGACTTCTATCTTCCGTGTTTTTGCTTTCGCTGCATTTGTACTTTCGTTTTTATTCACGCTTGTCTTCTCTTTCTTCTATTAGAATTACTAAAGCATTTTTCTTCTTCTATTAAAGTACTTCATGCTTCAGGACTTTATAGAAATGGGTACCTTATTTTCTGGTTAAGCTTGGACTTTCAATATCTTAATACTGCATTCAAAATTACTTCGCCAGCCTTCATAATGTTTCTATTATGAATGGATGCTAGATTAGATTCACCGGACGCTTCCTAAATTAGCTAAGGCGCTTGATTATCCACGGGGTACATTCACAAGGTTGCTTAACTCGAAGCATTCTTAGCAGTTAGCGTATTATGCTTCTTTGACCCTCTTAGTGGATGAATTAGGATTCGATGTCTTCAAGGAACTTGTAGCTATGGATATTAGATATAATGAGACCCTGGTTTGATCCAATTTGGACACCTACAACTCAATATATGGTCATCAGACGCTATGTAGTTATGACTGTCAGGAACAACATCACGTCACCCACTTACGGATGCAATTTGACAAAGATAGAGATCGATTTCGCTCTTGACCTCTTCATGAGAGTTGCAGATATTTCTCTAAGCCTTACAAAGATACCAAGATCGATGCTTTTGAACACCTAAAGCTCCAGAAATTGTCAGCAGACGCTTGCTTGTTCTGATTGTCATGAAGAGTATCACATCTCAAGCTTGAAGAAGGAATTTCACTTAGATCGGGATTGGTTCAGATCTCAACTTCTCCAGGAGACATGTAGGTATTTATCTTATCTTTCTAACAAAACCAAGATCACTTCATTTCGACGAGCGTACCTCAAAATACGACTTTTCGGACGCTTAATTGTCGGCAGCAGGCGCCTGACTTCAATCTTCAGAGTTTTTGGTTTTGCAGCATTTGTACTTTTGTTTTTATTCACGCTTGTCTTCTTTTTCTTCTATTTGAATTGATGAAGCTTTTGTCTTCTTCTATTATAGTGCTTTATGCTTCAGTACTTTATAAAAAAAGGTACCTTATTTTCTGGTTAAGCTTGGACTTTCAATATCTTAATACTTCATTCAAAATTACTTCTCCACCTTTCATAATGTTTGCATTTTGAATAGACGCTTTGTTGGATTCACCAGACGCTTCTTAAATTAGCTAAGGCGCTTGATTATCCACTGGGTACATTCACATGGCTGTTTAACTCGTAGCATTCTTAGCAGTTAGCGTATTATGCTTCTTTGACCCTCTTAGTGGATGAATTAGGATTCGATATCTTCAAGAAACTTGTGGCTATGGATATTAGATTTAATGAGACACCGTTTTGATCCAATTTGGAATCCTACAGCTCAATATATGGTCATCAGATGCTACTTAGGTATAACTGTCAGGAACAACATCACGTCACCGACTTACGAATGCAATTTGACAAAGACAGAGATCGATTTCGCTCTTGACCTCTTCATGAGAGATATGGATATTTCGCTAAGCCTTCCAAATATACCAAGATCGATGCTTTTGAACACCTAAGGATCCAAAAATTGTAAACAGACGCTTGCATGTTCTGATTGTTATGAACAGTATCACATCTCAAGCTTGAAGAAGGAATTTCACTCAGATCAGGATTGGCTCAGATCTCGACTTCTCTAGGAGACATGTAGGTATTTAACATATATTTCTAACAAAACCAAGGTCACTTCACTTCGACGAGCGTACCTCAAAATACGACGTTTCGGACGCTTGATTATCGGCACCAGGCGCATGACTTCAATCTTCAGTGTTTTTGCTTTTGCAGCATTTGTACTATTATTTTTATTCACGTTTGTCTTCTCTTTCTTCTATTAGAATTTCTGAAGCTTTTGTCTTCTTCTAGAACAGTGCTTCAAGCTTCAGGGCTTTATAGAAAAGGGTACCTTATTTTCTGGTCAAGCTGGGACTTTGAATATCTTAATACTTCATTCAAATTACTTCTCCAGCCTTCAGAATGTTTGTATTCTGAATAGAAGCTTGATTAGATTCACCAGACGCTTCTCAAATGAGCTAAAGCGCTTGATTTTCCACTGGGTACATTCACCAGGCTGTTTAACTCGTAGCATTCTTAGCAGTTAGCGTATTATGCTTCTTTGACCCTCTTAGTAGACGAATTAGGATTCGATGTCTTCAAGAAACTTGTAGCTATGTATATTAGATTTAATGAGACACCGGTTTGATCCAATTCGGACACCTACAGCTCAATATATCGTCATCAGACGCTACGTAGGTTTGACTGTCATGAACAACATCACGTCACCCACTTATGGATGCAATTTGACAAAGATAGAGATCGATTTCACTCTTGACCTCTTCATGAGAGTTGCGGATATTTCTCGAAGCCTTCCAAAGATACCAAGATCGATGCTTTTGAACACTTAAAGCCCAGAAATTGTCAGCAGACGCTTGCATGTTCTGACTATCATGTAGATTATCACATCTCAAGCATGAAGAAGGAATTTCACTCAGATCGGGATTGGATCAGATCTCGACTTCTCTAGGAGACTTGTAGGTATTTACCTAATATTTCTAATAAAACCAGGATTACTTCATTTCAAGGAACGTCCTCAAAATACGACGTTTCGGACGCTTGCTTATCGGCAGCAGGCGCCTGACTTCAATCTTCAGAGTTTTTGCTTTTGCAGCATTTGTAGTTTTGTTTTTATTGACGCTTGTCTTCTCTTTCTTTTATTAGAATTTCTCAAGATTTTGTCTTTTTCTATTACAGTACTTGATGCTTCTGGACTTTATAGAAAAGGGTACCTTATTTTCTGGTTAAGCTTGGACTTTCAATATCTTAATACTTCATTCGAAATTACTTCTCCAGCCTTCATAACGTTTCTATTATGAATGGACGCTTGATACCGGACGCTTCTTAAATTAGCTAAGGCGCTTGATTATCCACTGGGTACATTCACAAGGCTGTTTAACTCGTAGCATTCTTAGCAGTTAGCGTATTATGCTTCTTTGACCCTCTTAGTGGACGAATTAGGATTCGATGTCTTCATGAAACTAGTAGCTGTGGATATTAGATTTAATGAGACACAGGTTTGATCCAATTCAGACACCTACAACTCAATATAAGGTCATCAGACGCTACGTAGGTATGATTGTCAGGAACAACATCACGTCACCCACTTACGGATGCAATTTGACAAAGATAGAGATCGATTTCGCTCCTGACCTCTTCATGAGAGTTGCAGATATTTCTCTAAGCCTTACAAAGATACCAAGATCGATGCTTTTGAACACCTAAAGCTCCAGAAATTGTCAGCAGACGCTTGCTTGTTCTGATTGTCATGAAGAGTATCACATCTCAAGGTTGAAGAAGGAATTTCACTTAGATCGGGATTGGTTCAGATCTCAACTTCTCCAGGAGACATGTAGGTATTTATCTTATCTTTCTAACAAAACCAAGGTCACTTCATTTCGACGAGCGTACCTCAAAATACGACTTTTCGGACGCTTAATTGTCGGCAGCAGGCGCCTGACTTCAATCTTCAGAGTTTTTGCTTTTGCAGCATTTGTACTTTTGTTTTTATTCACGCTTGTCTTCTTTTTCTTCTATTAGAATTGATGAAGCTTTTGTCTTCTTCCATTATAGTGCTTTATGCTTCAGTACTTTATAAAAAAAGGTACCTTATTTTCTGGTTAAGCTTGGACTTTCAATATCTTAATACTTCATTCAAAATTACTTCTCCACCTTTCATAATGTTTGCATTTTGAATAGACGCTTCGTTAGATTCACCAGACGCTTCTTAAATTAGCTAAGGCGCTTGATTATCCACTGGGTACATTCACATGGCTGTTTAACTCGTAGCATTCTTAGCAGTTAGCGTATTATGCTTCTTTGACCCTCTTAGTGGATGAATTAGGATTCGATATCTTCAAGAAACTTGTGGCTATGGATATTAGATTTAATGAGACACCGTTTTGATCCAATTCGGAATCCTACAGCTCAATATATGGTCATCAGACGCTACTTAGGTATAACTGTCAGGAACAACATCACGTCACCGACTTACGAATGCAATTTGACAAAGACAGAGATCGATTTCGCTCTTGACCTCTTCATGAGAGATATGGATATTTCGCTAAGCCTTCCAAATATACCAAGATCGATGCTTTTGAACACCTAAGGATCCAAAAATTGTAAACAGACGCTTGCATGTTCTGATTGTTATGAACAGTATCACATCTCAAGCTTGAAGAAGGAATTTCACTCAGATCAGGATTGGGTCAGATCTCGACTTCTCTAGGAGACATGTAGTTATTTAACATATATTTCTAACAAAACCATGGTCACTTCACTTCGACGAGCGTACCTCAAAATACGACGTGTCGGACGCTTGATTATCGGCAGCAGGCGCATGACTTCAATCTTCAGTGTTTTTGCTTTTGCAGCATTTGTACTATTATTTTTATTCACGTTTGTCTTGTATTTCTTCTATTAGAATTTCTGAAGCTTTTGTCTTCTTCTAGAACAGTGCTTCAAGCTTCAGGGCTTTATAGAAAAGGGTACCTTATTTTCTGGTCAAGCTGGGACTTTGAATATCTTAATACTTCATTCAAATTACTTCTCCAGCCTTCATAATGTTTGTATTCTGAATAGAAGCTTGATTAGATTCACCAGACGCTTCTCAAATGAGCTAAAGCGCTTGATTTTCCACTGGGTACATTCACCAGGTTGTTTAACTCGTAGCATTCTTAGCAGTTAGCGTATTATGCTTCTTTGACCCTCTTAGTAGACGAATTAGGATTCGATGTCTTCAAGAAACTTGTAGCTATGTATATTAGATTTAATGAGACACCGGTTTGATCCAATTCGGACACCTACAGCTCAATATATGGTCATCAGACGCTACGTAGGTATGATTGTCAGGAACAACATCACGTCACCCACTTACGGATGCCATTTGACAAAGATAGAGATCGATTTCGCTCTTGACCTCTTCATGAGAGTTGCGGATATTTCTCTAATCCTTCCAACAATACCAAGATCGATGCTTTTGAACACCTAAAGCTCCAGAAATTGTCAGCAGACGCTTGCATGTTCTGATTTTCATGAAGAGTATCATATCTCAAGCTTGAAGAAGGAATTTCCCTCAGATCGGGATTGGTTCAGATATCGACTTCCCCAGGAGACATGTAGGTATTTAGCTTATCTTACTAACAAAACCAAGATCACTTCATTTCGGCGAGCGTACCTCAACATACGACGTTTCGGACGCTTGATTGTCGGCAGCAAGCGCCTGACTTCAATCTTCAGAGTTTTTGCTTTTGCAGCATTTGTACTTTTGTTTTTATTCATGCTTGTCTTCTTTTTCTTCTATTAGAATTGCTGAAGCTTTTGTCTTCTTCTATTACAGTACTTTATGTTTCAGGACTTTATAGAAAAAGGTACCTTATTTTTTGGTTAACCTTGGACTTTCAATATCTTAATACTTCATTCAAAATTACTTCTCTAGCTTTCATAATGTTTGCATTTTGAATAGGCGCTTCATTAGATTCACCAGATGCTTCTTAAATTAGCTATGGCGCTTGATTATCCACTGGGTAAATTCACAAGGCTGTTTAACTCGTAGCATTCTTAGCAGTTAGCATATTATGCTTCTTTGACCCTCTTAGTGGACGAATTAGGATTCGATATCTTCAAGAAACTTGTGGCAATGGATATTAGATTTAATGAGACACCGGTTTGATCCAATTCGGACTCCTACAGCTGAATATATGGTAATCAGACGCTACGTAGGTATGACTGGCGGGAACAACATCACGTCACCGACTTACGGATGCAATTTGACAAAGACAGAGATCGATTTCGCTCTTGACCTCTTCATGAGAGATATGGATATTTCTCTAAGCCTTCCAAAAATACCAAGATCGATGCTTTTGAACACCTGAGGATCCAAAAATTGTAAACAGACGCTTGCATGTTCTGATTGTCATGAACAGTATCACAGCTCAAGCTTGAAGAAGGAATTTCACTCAGATCGGGATTGGTTCAGATCTCGACTTCTCTAGGAAACCTGTAGGTATTTATCTTATCTTTGTAACAAAACCAAGATCACTTCATTTCGACGAGCGTACCTCAAAATACGACGTTTCGGACGCTTGATTGTCAGCAGCAAGCGCCTAACTTCAATCTTCAGAGTTTTTGCTTTTGCATCATTTGTACTTTTGTTTTTATTCATGCTTGTCTTCTTTTTCTTCTATTAGACTTGCTGAAGCTTTTGTCTTCTTCTATCACAGTACTTTATGATTCATGACTTTATAGAAAAAGGTACCTTATTTTCTGGTTAACCTTGAACTTTCAATATCTTAATACTTCATTCAAAATTACTTCTCTAGCTTTCATAAGGTTTGCATTTTGAATAGACGCTTCATTAGATTCACCAGACGCTTCTTAAATTAGCTAAGGCACTTGATTATCCACTGGGTACATTCACAAGGCTGTTTAACTCGTAGCATTCTTAGCAGTTAGCATATTATGCTTCTTTGACCCTCTTAGTGGACGAATTAGGATTCGATATCTTCAAGAAACTTGTGGCTATGGATATTAGATTTAATGAGACACCGGTTTGATCCAATTCGGACACCTACAGCTCAATATATGGTCATCAGACGCTATGTAGGTATGACTGTCAGGAACAACATCACGTCACCGACTTACGGATGCAATTTGACAAAGACAGAAATCGATTTCGCTCTTGACCTCTTCATGAGAGATATGGATATTTCTCTACAACTTCCAAAAATACCAAGATCGATGCTTTTGAACACCTGAGGATCCAAAAATTGTAAACAGACGCTTGCGTGTTCTGATTGTCATGAACAGTATCACAGCTCAAGCTTGAAGAAGGAATTTCACTCAGATCGAGATTGGTTTAGATCTCGACTTCTCTAGGAAACCTGTAGGTATTTATCTTATCTTTCTAACAAAACCAAGATCACTTCATTTCGACGAGCGTACGTCAAAATACGACGTTTCGGACGCTTGATTGTCGGCAACAAGCGCCTAACTTCAATCTTCAGAGTTTTTGCTTTTGCATCATTTGTACTTTTGTTTTTATTCATGCTTGTCTTCTTTTTCTTCTATTAGAATTGCTGAAGCTTTTGTCTTCTTCTATCACAGTACTTTATGATTCAGGACTTTATAGAAAAAGGTACCTTATTTTCGGGTTAACCTTGGACTTTCAATATCTTAATACTTCATTCAAAATTACTTCTCCAGCTTTCATAATGTTTGCATTTTGAATAGACGCTTCATTAGATTCACCAGACGCTTCTTAAATTAGCTAAGGCACTTGATTATCCACTGGGTACATTCACAAGGCTGTTTAACTCATAGCATTCTTAGCAATTAGCATATTATGCTTCTTTGACCCTCTTAGTGGACGAATTAGGATTCGATATCTTCAAGAAACTTGTGGCTATGGATATTAGATTTAATGAGACACCGGTTTGATCCAATTCGGACACCTACAGCTCAATATAATGTCTTCGGACGATACTTAGGTATGACTGTCAGGAACAACATCACGTCACCCACTTACGGATGCAATTTGACAAAGATAGAGATCGATTTCGCTCTTGACCTCTTCATGAGAGTTGCGGATATTTCTCACAGCCTTCCAAAGATACCAAGATCGATGCTTTTGAACACCTAATGCTCCCAGAAATTGTCAGCAGACGCTTGCATGTTCTGATTGTTATGAACAGTATCACATCTTAGGCTTGAAGAAGGAATTTCACTCAGATCGGGATTGGTTTAGATCTCGACTTCTGCAGGAGACAAGTAGGTATTTATCTTATCTTTCTAACAAGACCAAGATCACTTCATTTCGACGAGCGTACCTCAAAATACGACGTTTCGGACGCTTCATTATCGGGAGCGGGCGCTTGACTTCAATCTTCAGTGTTTTTGCTTTTGCAGCATTTGTACTTTCATTTTTATTCACGCTTGTATTCTCTTTCTTCTATTAGTATTACTAAAGCATTTTTCTTCTTCTATTAAAGTACTTCATGCTTCAGGACTTTATAGAAATGGGTACCTTATTTTCTGGTTAAGCTTGGACTTTCAATATCTTAATACTGCATTCAAAATTACTTCTCCAGCCTTCATAATGTTTCTATTATGAATGGATGCTTGATTAGATTCACCGGACGCTTCCTAAATTAACTAAGGGGCTTGATTATCCACGGGGTATATTCACAAGGTTGTTTAACTTGAAGCATTCTTAGCAGTTAGCGTATTATGCTTCTTTGACCCTCTTAGTGGATGAATTAGGATTCGATGTCTTCAAGGAACTTGTAGCTATGGATATTAGATTTAATGAGACCCTGGTTTGATCCAATTTGGACACCTATAGCTCAATATATGGTCATCAGACGCAACGTAGGTATGACTGTGAGGAACAACATCACGTCACCCACTTACGGATGCAATTTGACAAAGATAGAGATCGATTTCGCTCTTGACCTCTTCATGAGAGTTGCGGATATTTCTATAAGCCTTACAAAGATACCAAGATCGATGCTTTTGAACACCTAAAGCTCCAAAAATTGTCAGCAGACGCTTGCATGTTCTGATTGTCATGAAGAGTATCACATCTCAAGCTTGAAGAAGGAATTTCACTTTGATCGGGATTGGTTCAGATCTCGACTTCTCCAGGAGACATGTAGGTATTTATCTTATCTTTCTAACAAAACCAAGATCACTTCATTTCGAGGAGTGTACCTCAAAATACAACTTTTCGGACGCTTGATTGTCAGCAGCAGGCGCCTGACTTCAATCTTCAGAGTTTTTGCTTTTGCAGCATTTGTACTTTTGTTTTTATTCACGCTTGTCTTCTTTTTCTTCTATTAGAATTGATGAAGCTTTTGTCATCTTCTATTACAGTACTTTATGCTTCAGGACTTTAAAGAAAAAGGTACCTTATTTTCCGGTTAAGCTTGGACTTTCAATATCTTAATACTTCATTCAAAATTACTTCTCCAGCTGTCATAATGTTTGCATTTTGTATAGACGCTTCATTAGATTCACCAGACGCTTCTTAAATTAGCTAAGGCGCTTGATTATCCACTGGGTACATTCACAAGGTTGTTTAACTCATAGCATTCTAAGCAGTTAGCGTATTATGCTTCTTTGACCTTCTTAGTGGACGAAATAGGATTCGATATCTTCAAGAAACATGTGGCTATGGATATTAGATTTAATGAGACACCGGTTTGATCCAATTCGGACACCTACAGTTCAATATATGGTCATCAGACGCTACTTGGGTATGACTGTCAGGAACAACATCACGTCACCGACTTACGGATGCAATTTGACAAAGACAGAGATCGATTTCGCTCTTGACCTCTTCATGAGAGATATGGATATTTCTCTAAGCCTTCCAAATATACCAAGATCGATGCTTTTGAACACCTAAGGATCCAAAAATTGTAAACAGACGCTTGCATGTTCTGATTGTTATGAACAGTATCACATCTCAAGCTTGAAGAAGGAATTTCACTTAGATCGGGATTGGTTCAGATCTCGACTTCTCCAGGAGACATGTCGGTATTTATCTTATCTTTCTAACAAAACCATGATCACTTCATTTCAATGAGCCTACCTCAAAGTACGACGTTTCGAACGCTTGATTGTCGGCAGCAAGCGCCTAACTTCAATCTTCAGAGTTTTTGCTTTTGCATCATTTGTACTTTTGTTTTTATTCATGCTTGTCTTCTTTTTCTTCTATTAGAATTGCTGAAGCTTTTGTCTTCTTCTATCACAGTACTTTATGATTCAGGACTTTATAGAAAAAGGTACCTTATTTTCTGGTTAAGCTTGGACTTTCAATATCTTAAAACTTCATTCAAAATTACTTCTCCAGCTTTCATAATGTTTGCATTTTGAATAGACGCTTCATTAGATTCACCAGACGCTTCTTAAATTAGCTAAGGCGCTTGATTATCCACTGGGCACATTCACAAAGCTGTTTAACTCGTAGCATTCTTAGCAGTTACCGTATTATGCTTCTTTGGCCCTCTTAGTGGACTAATTAGGATTCGATATCTTCAAAAAACTTGTGGCTATAGATATTAGATTTAATGGGACACCGGTTTGATCCAATTCGGACACCTACAGCTCAATATATGGTCATCGGACGATACTTAGGTATGACTGTCAGGAACAGAATCACATCACCGACTTCCGGATGCAATTTGACAAAGACAGAGATAGATTTCGCTCTTGACCTCTTCACGAGAGATATGGATATTTCTCTAAGACTTCCAAATATACCAAGATCGATGCTTTTGAACACCTAAGGATCCAAAAATTGTAAACAGACGCTTGCATGTTCTGATTGTTATGAACAGTATCGCATCTCAGGCTTGAAGAAGGAATTTCACTCAGATCGAGATTGGTTTAGATCTCGACTTCTCCAGGAGACAAGTAGGTATTTATCTAATCTTTCTAACAAGACCAATATCACTTCATTTCGACGAGCGTACCTCAAAATACGACGTTTCGGACGCTTGATTATCGGGAGCAGGCGCTTGACTTCAATCTTCAGTGTTTTTGCTTTTGCAGCATTTGTACTTTCTTTTTTATTCACGCTTGTCTTCTCTTTCTTCTATTAGAATTACTAAAGCATTTTTATTCTTCTATTAAAGTACTTCATGCTTCAGGACTTTATAGAAATGGGTACCTTATTTTCTGGTTAAGCTTGGACTTTCAATATCTTAATACTGCATTCAAAATTACTTCTCTAGCCTTCATAATGTTTCTATTATGAATGGATGCTTGATTCGATTCACCGGACGCTTCCTAAATTAGCTAAGGGGCTTGATTATCCACAGGGTACATTCACAAGGTTGTTTAACTCGAAGCATTCTTAGCAGTTAGCGTATTATGCTTCTTTGACCCTCTTAGTGGATGAATTAGGATTTGATGTCTTCAAGGAACTTGTAGCTATGGATATTAGATTTAATGAGACCCTGGTTTGATCCAATTTGGACACCTACAGCTCAATATATGGTCATCAGACGCAACGTAGGTATGACTGTCAGGAACAACATCACGTCACCCACTTACGGATGCAATTTGACAAAGATAGAGATCGATTTCGCTCTTGACCTCTTCATGAGAGTTGCGGATATTTCTATAAGCCTTACAAAGATACCAAGATCGATGCTTTTGAACACCTAAAGCTCCAAAAATTGTCAGCAGACGCTTGCATGTTCTAATTGTCATGAAGAGTATCACATCTCAAGCTTGAAGAAGGAATTTCAATTTGATCGGGATTGGTTCAGATCTCGACTTCTCCAGGAGACATGTAGGTATTTATCTTATCTTTCTAATAAAACCATGATCACTTCTTTTCGACGAGTGTACCACAAAATACGACGTTTCGGACGCTTGATTGTCGGCAGCAGGCGCCTGACTTCAATCTTCAGAGTTTTTGCTTTTGCAGCATTTGTACTTTTGTTTTTATTCACGCTTGTCTTCTTTTTCTTCTATTAGAATTAATGAAGCTTTTTTCTTCTTCTATTACAGTACTTTATGCTTCAGGACTTTATAGAAAAAGGTACCTTATTTTCTGGTTAAGCTTGGACTTTCAATATCTTAATACTTCATTCAAAATTACTTCTCCAGCTTTCATAATGTTTGCATTTTGAATAGACGCTTCATTAGATTCACCAGACGCTTCTTAAATTAGCTAAGGCGCTTGATTATCCACTGGGTATATTCACAAGGCTGTTTAACTCGTAGCATTCTTAGCAGTTAGCGTATTATGCTTCTTTGACCCTCTTAGTGGACGAATTAGGATTCGATATCTTCAAAAAACTTGTGGCTATAGATATTAGATTTAATGAGACACCGGTTTGATCCAATTCGGACACCTACAGCTCAATATATGGTCATCGGACGATACTTAGGTATGATTGTCAGGAACAGCATCAGATCATCGACTTACGGATGCAATTTGAGAAAGACAGAGATCGATTTCGCTCTTGACCTCTTCATGAGAGATATGGATATATCTCTAAGCCTTCCAAATATACCAAGATCCATGCTTTTGAACACCTAAGGATCCAAAAATTGTAAACAGACGCTTGCATGTTCTGATTGTTATGAACAGTATCACATTTCAGGCTTGAAGAAGGAATTTCACTCAGATCGGGATTGGTTTAGATCTCGACTTCTCCAGGAGACAAGTAGGAATTTATCTTATCTTTCTAACAAGACAGAGATCACTTCATTTCGACGAGTGTACCTCAAAATACGACGTTTCGGACACTTGATTATCGGGAGCAGGCGCTTGACTTCAATCTTCAGTGTTTTTTCTTTTGCAGCATTTGTACTTTCGTTTTAATTCACACTTGTCTTCTCTTTCTTCTATTAGAATTACTAAAGCATTTGTCTTCTTCTATTAAAGTACTTCATGCTTCAGGACTTTATAGAAATGGGTACCTTATTTTCTGGTTAAGCTTGGACTTTCAATATCTTAATACTGCATTCAAAATTACTTCTCCAGCCTTCATAATGTTTGTATTCTGAAAAGTAGCTTGATTAGATTCACCGGACGCTTCTTAAATTAGCTAAGGCGCATGATTATCCACTGGGTACATTTACAAGGCTGTTTAACTCGTTGCATTCTTAGCAGTTAGCGTATTATGCTAATTTGACCCTCTTAGTGGATGAATTAGGATTCGATGTCTTCAAGAAACTTCTAGATATGGATATTAGATTTAATGAGACATTGGTTTGATCCAATTCGGACACCTACAACTCAATATATGGTAATCAGACGCTACGTAGGTTTGACTGTCAGGAACAACATCATGTCACCGACTTACGGATGCAATTTGACAAAGACAAAGATCGATTTCGCTCTTGACCTCTTCATGAGAGATACGGATATTTCTCTAAGCCTTCCAAAGATACCAAGATCAATGCTTTTGAACACCAAAAGCTCCAGAAATTGTAAACAGACGCTTGAATGTTCTGATTGTCATGAACAGTATCACATCTAAGCTTGAAGAAGGAATTTCATTCAGATAGGGATTGGATCAGATCTCGACTTCTCCAGGAGACAAGTTGGTATTTATGTTATCTTTCTAACAAAACCAAGATCACTTCATTTCGACAAGCGTACCTCAAAATACGACGTTTCGGACGCTTGATTATCGGCAGCAAGCGCTTGACTTCAATCTTCAGTGTTTTTCCTTTTGCAGCATTTGTACTTTTGTCTTTATTCACGCTTGTCTTCTCTTTCTTCTATTTGAATTGTTGAAGCTTTTATCTTCTACTATTACAGTACTTCATGCTTCAGGACATTATAGAAAAGGGTACCTTATTTTCTGGTTAAGCTTGCACTTTCAATATCTTAATACTTCATTCAAAATTACTTCTCCAGCCTTCATAATGTTTGTATTCTGAATGGACGCTTGATTAGATTCACCGGACGCTTCTTAAATTAGCTAAGGCGCTTGATTATCCACTGGATACATTCACAAGGCTGTTTAACTCGTAGCGTTCCTAGCAGTTAGCGTATTATGCTAATTTGACCTTCTTAGTGAAAGAATTAGGATTCGATGTCTTCAAGAAACTTTTAGATATGGATATTAGATTTAATGAGACATCGTTTTGATCCAATTCGGACACCTACAGCTCAATATATGGTCATCAGATGCTACGTAGGTATGACTGTCAGGAACAACATCACGTCACCCACTTACGAATGCAATTTGACACTGATAGAGATCGATTTTGCACTTGACCTCTTCATGAGAGTTGCGGATATTTCTCTAAGCCTTACAAATATACCAAGATTGATGCTTTTGAACCCCTAAAGCTCCAGAAATTGTCAGCAGACGCTTGCATGTTCTGATTGTCATGAAGAGTATCACATCCCAAGCTTGAAGAAGGAATTTCACTCAGATCGGGATTGGTTCAGATCTCGACTTCTCCAGGAGACATGTGGGTATTTATCTTATCGCTCTAACAAAACCAAGATCACTTCATTTCGACGAGCGTACCTCAAAATACGACGTTTCGGAAGCCTGATTATCGGCAGCAGGCACCTGACTTCAAACTTTAGTGTTTTTGCTTTTGCAGCATTTGTACTTTTGTTTTTATTCACGCTTGTCTTCTCTTTCTTGGATTAGAATTGCTGAAGCTCTTGTGTTCTTCTATTACAATACTTAATGCTTCAGGACTTTATAGAAAAGGGTACCTTATTTTCTAGTTAAGCTTGGACTTTCAATATCTTAATACGGCCTTCAAAATTACTTCTCCAGCCTTCATAATGTTTGTATTCTGAATAGACGCTTGATTAGATTCACCGGACGCTTCTTAAATTATCTAAGGCGCTTGATTATGCACTTTGCATTTTCACAAGGATGTTTAACTCGTAGCATTCTTAGCAGTTAGCGTATTATTCTAATTTGACCCTCTTAGTGGACGAATTAGGATTCGATATCTTCAAGAAACTTGTAGATATGGATATTAGATTTAATGAGACACCGGTTTGATCCAATTCGGACACCTACAGCTCAATATATGGTAAGCAGACGCTACGCAGGTATGACTGTCAGGAACAACATCACGTCACCGACTTACGGATGCAATTTGACAAAGACAGAGATTGATTTCGCTCTTGGCCTCTTCATGAGAGATACGAATTTTCTCTAAGCCTTCCAAAGATACCAAGATCGATGCTTTTGAACATCAAAAGCTCCACAAATTGTAAACAGACGCTTTTGTGTTCTGATTGTTATGAATAGTATCACATCTCAAGCTTGAAGAATGAATTTCACTCAGATCGGGATTGGTTCAGATCTCGACTTCTCCAGGGGACAAGTAGGTATTTATCTTATCTTTCTGAAAAGACCAAGATCACTTCATTTCGACGAGCATACCTCAAAATACGACATTTCGGACGCTTGATTATCGGGAGCAGGCGCTTGACTTCAATCTTCAGTGTTTTTGCTTTTGCAGCATTTGTACTTTCGTTTTTATTCACGCTTGTCTTCTCTTTCTTCTATTAGAATTACTAAAGCATTTTTCTTCTTCTATTAAAGTACTTCATGCTTCAGGACTTTATAGAAATGGGTACCTTATTTTCTGGTTAAGCTTGGACTTTCAATATCTTAATACTGCATTCAAAATTACTTCTCCAGCCTTCATAATGTTTGTATTCTGAAAAGTAGCTTGATTAGATTCACCGGACGCTTCTTAAATTAGCTAAGGCGCTTGATTATCCACTGGGTACATTTACAAGGCTGTTTAACTCATTGCATTCTTAGCAGTTAGCGTATTATGCTAATTTGACCCTCTTAGTGGATGAATTAGGATTCGATGTCTTCAAGAAACTTCTAGATATGGATATTAGATTTAATGAGACATTGGTTTGATCCAATTCGGACACCTACAACTCAATATATGGTAATCAGACGCTACATAGGTTTGACTGTCAGGAACAACATCATGTCACCGACTTACGGATGCAATTTGACAAAGACAAAGATCGATTTCGCTCTTGACCTCTTCATGAGAGATACAGATATTTCTCTAAGCCTTCCAAAGATACCAAGATCAATGCTTTTGAACACCAAAAGCTCCAGAAATTGTAAACAGACGCTTGAATGTTCTGATTGTCATGAATAGTATCACATCTCAAGCTTGAAGAAGGAATTTCATTCAGATAGGGATGGGTTCAGATCTCGACCTCTCCAGGAGACAAGTTGGTATTTATCTTATCTTTCTAACAAAACCAAGATCACTTCATTTCGACAAGCGTACCTCAAAATACGACGTTTCGGACGCTTGATTATCGGCAACAAGCGCTTGACTTCAATCTTCAGTGTTTTTGCTTTTGCAGCATTTGTACTTTTGTTTTTATTCACGCTTGTCTTCACTTTCTTCTATTTGAATTGTTGAAGCTTTTATCTTCTACTATTACAGTACTTCATGCTTCAGGACATTATAGAAAAGGGTACCTTATTTTCTGGTTAAGCTTGCACTTTCAATATCTTAATACTTCATTCAAAATTACTTCTCCAGCCTTCATAATGTTTGTATTCTGAATGGACGCTTGATTAGATTCACCGGACGCTTCTTAAATTAGCTAAGGCGCTTGATTATCCACTGGATACATTCACAAGGCTGTTTAACTCGTAGCATTCTTAGCAGTTAGCGTATTACGCTAATTTGACCTTCTTAGTGAAAGAATTAGGATTCGATGTCTTCAAGAAAATTGTAGATATGGATATTAGATTTATTGAGACATCGTTTTGATCCAATTCGGACGCCTACAGCTCAATATATGGTCATCAGATGCTACGCAGGTATGACTGTCAGGAACAACATCACGTCACCCACTTACGGATGCAATTTGACACAGATAGAGATCGATTTTGCACTTGACCTCTTCATGAGAGTTGCGGATATTTCTCTAAGCCTTACAAATATACCAAGATTGATGCTTTTGAACCCCTAAAGCTCCTGAAATTGTCAGCAGACGCTTGCACGTTCTGATTGTCATGAAGAGTATCACATCCCAAGCTTGAAGAAGGAATTTCACTCAAATCGGGATTGGTTCAGATCTCGACTTCTCCAGGAGACATGTAGGTATTTATCTTATCGCTCTAACAAAACCAAGATCACTTCATTTCGACGAGCGTACCTCAAAATACGACGTTTCGGAAGCCTGATTATCGGCAGCAGGCACCTGACTTCAAACTTTAGTGTTTTTGCTTTTGCAGCATTTGTACTTTTGTTTTTATTCACGCTTGTCTTCTCTTTCTTCGATTAGAATTGCTGAAGCTCTTGTGTTCTTCTATTACAATACTTAATGCTTCAGGACTTTATAGAAAAGGGTACCTTATTTTCTAGTTAAGCTTGGACTTTCAATATCTTAATACGGCCTTCAAAATTACTTCTCCAGCCTTCATAATGTTTGTATTCTGAATAGACGCTTGATTAGATTCACCGGACGCTTCTTAATTTATCTAAGGCGCTTGATTATGCACTTTGCACATTCACAAGGATGTTTAACTCGTAGCATTCTTAGCAGTTACCGTATTATGCTTCTTTGACCCTCTTTGTGGATGAATTAGGATTCAATGTCTTCATGAAACTATAGATATGGAAATTAGATTTAAAGGGAGACCGGTTTCATCGAATTCGGACACATACAACTCAATATATGGTCATCAGACGCTACATAGGTGTGACTGTCAGGAACAAAATCAAGTCACCAACTTACGGATGCAATTTGACAAAGATAGAGATCGATTTCGCTCTTGACTTCTTCATGAGAGTTGCGGATATTTCTCTAAGCCTTCCAACGACACCAAGTTCGATACTTTTAAACACCTAATGCTCCAGAGATTGTCAGCAGACGCTGGCATGTTCTGATTGTCAGGAACAGTATCACATCTCAAGCTTGAAGAAGGAATTTCACTCAGATCGAGATTGGCTTAGATCTCGACGTCTCCTAGAAACCTGTAGGTATTTATCTTATCTTTCTAACAAAACCAAGATCACTTCATTTTGATTTGCGTACCTCAAAATACGACGTTTCGGACGCTTGATTATCGGCAGCAGGCGCTTGACTTCAATCTTCAATGTTTTTGCTTTTGCAGCATTTGTACTTTTGTTTTTATTCACGCTTGTCTTCTCTTTCTTCTATTAGAATTGCTGAAGCTTTTGTGTTCTTCTATTACAGTACTTGATGCTTCAGGACTTTATAGAAAATGGTACCTTATTTTAGGGTCAAGCTTGGACTTTGAATATATTAATACTGCATTCAAAATAACTTCTCCGGCCTTCATAATGTTTTGTATTCTGAATAGACGCTTGAGTAGCGTCACTGGACGCTTCTTAAATTAGCTAAGCCGCGTGATTATCCACTGAGCACATTCACAAGGCTGTCAAACTAGTAGCATTCTGACCAGTTCGCGTATTATGCTTCTTTGACCCTCTTAATGGCCGAATTAGGATTCAATGTCTGAATGAAACTTGTAGATATGGATATTAGCTTTAAAGAGACATCAGTTTCATCCAATTCGGACACCTACTGCTCAATATATGGCCATCAGACGCTACACAAGTAAGACTGTCAAGAACAATATCACGTCAAAAACTTACGGATGCAATTTGACATAGATAGAGATTGATTTCACTCTTGGTGTCTTCATGAGTGTTGCATTTACTTCTAAGCCTTCCAACGACATCTAGATTGATGCTTTTGAACACCTAAAGCTCTAGAAATTGTCAGCAGACGCTGGCATGTCCTGATTGTCTTGAATAGTATCACATCTCAAGCTTGAAGAAGGAATTTCACTCAAATCGAGATTGGTTTAGATCTCGACTTCTCCTAGAAACCTGTAGGTATTTATCTTATCTTTCTAACAAAACCAAGATCACTTCATTTTGACGAGCGTACCTCAAAATACGACGTTTCGGACGCTTGATTATCGGCAGTAGGCGCTTGACTTCAATCTTCAGTGTTTTTGCTTTTGCAGCATTTGTACTTTTGTTTTTATTCACGCTTGTCTTCTCTTTCTTCTATTAGAATTGCTGAATCTTTTGTGTTCTTCTATTACAGTACTTGATGCTTCAGGACTTTATAGAAAATGGTACCTTATTTTAGGGTCAATCTTGGACTTTGAATATATTAATACTGCATTCAAAATAACTTCTCCATCCTTCATAATCTTTTGTATTCTGAATAGACGCTTGATTAGCGTCACTGGACGCTTCTTAAATTAGCTAAGGCGTGTGATTATCCACTGAGCACATTCACAAGGCTGTCAAACTAGTAGCATTCTGACCAGTTCGCGTATTATGCTTCTTTGACCCTCTTAATGGCCGAATTAGGATTCGATGTCTTAATGAAACTTGTAGATATGAATATTAGCTTTAAAGAGACATCAGTTTCATCCAATTCGGACACCTACTGCTCAATATATGGCCATCAGACGCTACACAGGTAAGAATGTCAAGAACAATATCACGTCAAAAATTTACGGATGCAATTTGACATAGATAGAGATCGATTTCACTCTTGGCGTCTTCATGAGAGTTGCAGTTACTTCTAAGCCTTCCAACGACATCTAGATTTATGCTTTTGAACACCTAAAGCTCCAGAAATTGTCAGCAGGCGCTGGCATGTCCTGATTGTCATGAATAGTATCACATCTCAAGCTTGAAGAAGGAATTTCACTCAAATCGAGATTGGTTTAGATCTCGACTTCTCCTAGAAACCTGTAGGTATTTATCTTATCTTTCTAACAAAACGAAGATCACTTCATTTTGACGAGCGTATCTCAAAATATGACGTTTCGGACGCTTGATTAACGGCAGCAGGCGCTTGACTTCAATATTCAGTGTTTTTGCTTTTGCAGCATTTGTACTTTTGTTTTTATTCAAGCTTGTGTTCTCTTTCTTCTATTTGAATTGCTGAAGCTTTTGTGTTCTTCTATTACTGTACTTGATGCTTCAAGACTTTATAGAAAATGGTACCTTATTTTAGGGTCAAGCTCGGACTTTGAATATATTAATACTGCATTCAAAATTACTTCTCCAGCCTTCATAATGTTTTGTATTCTGAATAGACGCTTGATTAGCGTCACTGGACGCTTCTTAAATTTACTAAGGCGCATGATTATCCACTGGGCACATTCACAAGGCTGTCAAACTAGTAGCGTTCTGACCAGTTCGCGTATTATGCTTCTTTGATCCTCTTAATGGTCGAATTAGGATCCGATGTCTTAATGAAACTTGTAGATATGGATATTATCTTTAAAGAGACATCGGTTTCATCCAATTTGGACACCTACTTCTCAATATATGGCCATCAGACGCTACACAAGTATGACTCTCAAGAACAATATCACGTCAAAAACTTACGGATGCAATTTGACAAAGATAGAGATCGATTTCACTCTTGGCGTCTTCATGAGAGTTGCAGTTATTTCTAAGCCTTCCAACGATACCAATATCGATGCTTTTGAACAGCTAAAGCTCCAGAAATTGTCAGCAGACGCTTGCATGTTCTGATTGTCATGAACAGCATCACATCTAGAGCTTGAAGGAGGAGATTCTCTCAGATAGAGATTGGTATAGATCTCGACTTCGCTGGGAAACATGTACGTATTTCTATTATCTTTCTTAAAAAACCAAGATCACTTCATTTAGATGAGCGTATCTCAAAATAAGACGTTTCGGGCGCTTGATTATCGACCGCAGGCGCTTGACTTCAATCTTTAGTGTTTTTGCTTTTGCAGCTTTGGTACTTTTGTCTTTATTCACGCTTGTCTTCTCTTTTTCTATTAGAATTGTTGAAGCTTTTGTCTTCTTCTATTACAGTACTTCATGCTTCCGGACTTTACAGAAAAGGGTACCTTATTTTCTGATTAAGCTTGGACTTTCGATATCTTAATACTTCATTCAAAATTACCTCTCAAGCCTTCATAATTTTTGTATTCCGAATAGACGCTTGATTAGATTCACCGGACGCTTTTTAAATTAGCTAAGGCACTTGATTATCCAATGGGTACATTCACAAGACTGTTTAACTAGTAGCATTCTGACCAGTTTGCGTATTATGCTTCTTTGATCCTCTTAATGGCCGAATTAGGATTCGATGTCTTAACGAAACTTGTGGATATGGATATTAGCTTTAAAGAGACACCGGTTTCATCCAATTCGAACACCTACTGTTCAATATATGGCCATCAGACGATACACAGGTATGACTGTCAAGAACAATATCACGTCAAAAAATTATGGATGCAATTTTACAAAGATAGAGATCGATTTCACTCTTGGGGTCTTCATGAGAGTTGTAGTTATTTCTATGCCTTCCAACGATGCCAAGATCGATGCTTTTGAACACCTAAAGCTCCAGAAATTGTCAGCAGGCGCTTGCATGTTCTGATTGTCATGATTAGTATCACATCTAGAGCTTGAAGAAGGAGATTCACTCAGATAGAGATTGGTACAGATCTCAACTTCTCCAGGAAACATGTAGGTATTTCTATTATCTTTCTTAAAAAACCAAGATCACATCATTTCGACAAGCGTACCTCAAAATACGACATTTCGGGCGATTGATTGTCGACAGCAGGTGCTTGACTTCAATCTTCAGTGTTTTTGCTTTTGCAGCTTTTGTACTTTTGTCTTTCTTTGTGCTTCTTTTCTCTTTCTTCTATTAGATTTGCTGAAGCTTTTGTCTTTTACTATTACAATACTTGATATTCAGAACTATATCGAAAAGGGTATCTCGTTTTTTGGTCAAGCTTGGACTTTGAATATCTTAATACTTCATTCGAATTTACTTCTCCAGCCATCATAATGTTCTGTATTCTGAGTAGACGATTGATTAGCTTCACCGTAGGAGTCTTAAATGAGCTAAGGCACTTGGTTATCCACTGGGCACATTCACAAGGTTGTTTAACTTGTTGCGTTCTGTTGAGTTAGCGTATTGTGCATCTTTGACCATCTTAATGCATGAATTAGGATTCGATATCTTCATAAAACGTATAGATATGGATATTAGCTTTAATGAGACACTGGTTTCATCCAATTCGGACACCTAAAGCTCAATACGTGGTCATCAGACGCTGGAAACGTATGACTGTCAGGAACAACATCAAGTCACCAACTTACGGATTCAATTTGACAAAGATAGAGATCGATTTCGCACTTGACCTCTTCATGAGAGTTGCGGATATTTCTCTAAGCCTTACGAAGATACCAAGATCGATGGTTTTGAACACTTAAAGCTCCTGAAATAGTCAGCAGACATTTGCATGTTCGGATTGTCACGAACAGTATCACAAGTAGAGCTTGAAGAAGGAATTTCACTCAGATAGAGATTGGTTCAGATCTCGACCTCTCTATCTAGGAAACATGTAGGTATTTCTCTTATCTTTCTTCAAAATTAAAGATCACTTCATTTCGACGAGCGTACCTCAAAATACGACGTTTCGGGCGCTTGATTGTCGGCAGCAGGCGTTTGACTTCAATCTTCAGTGTTTTTGCTTTCACAACATTTGTACCTTTGTCTTTTTTCACGCTTGTGTTCTCTTTCTTCTATTCGAATTGCTGAAGCTTTTGTGTTCTTCTATTACAGTACTTCATGCTTCATGACTTTATAGAAAAGGGTACCTGGTCAAGCTTGGACTTTGAATATCTTAATACTTCATTCCAAATTACTTCTCCAGCCTTCATAATGTTTTGTATTCTGAATTGACGCTTGATTAGCTTCCCGGTCGCATCTGAAATTAGCTAAGGCTTGTGGTTATCCACTGGACACATTCACAAGGCTGTCAAACTAGTAGCATTCTGACCAGTTCGCATAATATGCTTCTTTCATCCTCTTAATGGCCGAATTAGGATTCGATGTCTTAATGAAACTTCTAGATGTGGATATTAGATTTTAAGAGACACCGGTTTCATCCAATTTGGACACCGACATCTCAATATATGGTCATCAGACGCTACAAAGGTGTGACTGTCGGGAACAACATCACGTCACCAACTTACGGGTGTAATTTGACAAAGATAGAGATCGATTTCGCTCTTGACCTCTTCATGAGAGTTGCGGATATTTCTCTATGCCTTCCAAAGATACCAAGATCGATGCTTTTGAACACCTGAAGCTCCAAAAATTGTCTGCAGACGCTTGCATGTTCTTATTGTCATGAACAATATCACATCTCAAACTTGAAGAAACAATTTCACTCAGATCGGGTTTGGTTCAGATCTCCACTTCTACAGGTATTTATCTTATCTTTGTAAAAAACCAAGATCATTTCATTTAATGAGCGTACCCCAAAATACGACGTTTCGGACGCTTGCTTATCGGCAGCAGGCGCTTGACTTCAATCTTCAGTGTTTCTGCTTTTGCAGCTTCTGTACTTTTGTCTTCATTTGTGCTTCTTTTCTCTTTCTTCTATTAGATTTTCTGAAGCTTTTGTCTTCTACTATTACAATACTTGATATTTAGAGCTATATCGAAAAGGGTATCTCATTTCTGGTCAAGCCTGGACTTTGAATATCTTAATATTTTATTCGAAATTACTTCTCCAGCCATCATAATGTTCTGTATTCTGAGTAGACAATTGGTTAGCTTCACCGTAGGAGTCTTAAATGAGCTAAGGCGCTTGGTTATCCACCGGGCACATTCAAAAGGTTGTTTAACTTGTTGCGTTCTGTTGAGTTAGCGTACTGTGCTTCTTTGACCCTCTTAATGCACGAATTAGGATTCGATGTTTTCATGAAACGTATAGATATGGATATTAGCTTTAATGAGACACTGGTTTCATCCAATTCGGACACCTACAGCTCAATATATGGTCATCAGACGCTACAAAGGTATGACTGTCAGGAACAACATCAAGTCACCAACTTACGGATGCAATTTGACAAAGATAGAGATCAATTTCACACTTGACCTCTTCATGAGAGTTGCGGATATTTCTCTAAGCCATACTGTAACACCCCGATTTTCAAGTTTTCCTAATTATTCAGTATTTATGAACTTATATTTTATTCGAGGCCATAGAAATGGCAATAAAATATTCTGACCAGATAGGAATGTCCTACACAACTATAGGAAGCCATGGTTAAGTTTCGGGCGAAAGCTAAAACGGAGCTGAATACGAGATTTCAGTGACCCGCTATGGATAAGTTTGAAGTCACATGGTGTGCTATGACTCATCAGTGACTCATCAGTGTGATGATTACATTTAGAAAATATCTGGACATGAAATGACTAAAATGCCCTTGACCCTTTTTGTAATTACCATTTGCCCTTAAATGAAAAGACCGTTTTGCCCTTGAGAATTTATGGAAATACCATTCTGACCCTGTGACTCACCATGTCATCATTACCTTTCTAGAAATATCTAGATATTTATGGGGAAAATGACATTTACGCCCCTCGTCTTTGGAGGAATTACCAAATTACTCTTTCGGTTATTTACAAGTTTGCCATGACATCAATATATATATATATATATATATATATATATATATATATATATATATATATATATATTTCTCTCTTTCTCTCTCATGGCCATTTCGTCCAGCTTTCTTTCTCTCTCTTCTCTCTCTTGTTCTTCATCTTCTCTCACTTGTTCTTCATGTTCTTCATGAGTTCTTGAGTGTTCATCAAAAGTTCTTCACAAAAACCCTAGTTTGATCTTCAAAAGTTGAAGTTTTTGAGTGAAAACTTGTTTCTTCTTCACTAATGTTTGATCCTAGGAGGTATGATCCTCATCTTAACTCTCTCAAACTCTCTATTTCATCTCTTGAATCATTTGATTCATGAAGATCCAAGTTTAGATCTAGAACTCTGAAAATCCTAGAAAATGGTAGAAAAATCCTATGATCATGAAACCAATTTCTATGAACCCATCATGATGTGTACTTTGAGTGTCTAGAAGCATGAACCCAAAAGAAATTTTCTCCCTATTCTTCCATGGGAGGGCCGAATCCTGATCATGATGAAAGGATGGGTTTTGTTGCAATTTTTAGCTATATAGCATTTGTTCTAGCTTACTTGATGTCTTTGAACCCTAAACCCAAGAGCAAAACATCAACCAAAGCTCCTAACCTATTTCTCCTCTTCATGGCCAAAACATATAGGATAGAGAACCATGAGTTTTGTCTCAAATTTTTGGGTCATAGGACTTGATTTAGTGTTAATCATGCTTAAGGACCAACCATCCAAAAGTTTGGAACCAAATGAGATCCCTAGTCTTTTTATCCTTTCATGGCTGAACCCTATACCTTCTTGGGTAAGAAAACTTATGTTTTGATGTGATAGATTGATTTTGCTTTGTTGTTTGAATTGAATTGTGTTTGATTGTTTTAGGCGATGCGAACGGAACCGGAGCCGGAGCCGAGAACCGATCTTGTTTGGAGTGAACACTTTTGTGAGGTAAAGGGAGGTAGTTCATTTTGAGTTTGGTAGCCTCATGGAATATGATTGATTAGTGTGTTATGATTGAATTAAGACTTGATGTATATGTATACTTATATCCTGGATTGATTGGATGTTAAGTGTTGTGCATAGTTGGTTATTTGATATAACTGTGGCATGGATGCCTTGGATGATATCTTATTGTGATATTGAACTGTTGATATATATATCTATACATATATTTATATCCTGGATGAGCATAGGACTGGCTATGTCTCGATAATTGTTAAAAGTCTCGGAATCGAAAACAAAGTTTTGAAAAACGCGTTTTGAAATTAAAAGTGGTTTTTGGAAAACGTGTTGCTTTTCAAGAAAAGTTAAGTTCCCTTTTGAAAAGTATGTTCTTTTGAAATATATGCTCTTTTGAAAAGTATGTTGTTTTGAAACGTATGTTTTTTGAAAAGTATGTTCTTTTGAAAAGTATGTTCTTTTGAAATGTATGTTCTTTTAAAAAGTGGTTTTGTGAAAAGTCGTGCAAAATGTGTTTTATTCTGTAAAGTGTTTAAAAAGGACGTGAAACCTTTGAAAACGGTTTTGTTTTCAAGAAAGGTGTTTTTTCCCGGAAAATGTGGAAATGTTTTATTTCTAGAAAACACAAGAGTATTTTGTTTTCCAAAGTTGTTTTGAGAAAGTTTGACCGAAAAGAAAAATGATGAACCTTTGAGACGAACCCAAACCTAGTGGCCGAGACGTCGGGGCTAGTGTTTTGTAGATTGAGCACTCGGGCTTCGTGTCCTGTGTTTTTGATTTGAGTGGGCTTAATGCCTTTTTGAAACGAGTCGTGGACTTTATGTCTCGACATTTGAAAGAATGAACACAAAGAAAACAGAAAATTCTTTATACATGCATGAACCGGCAGACGTGCCATTTGAAACCGAGCTACAACTCTAGTAGTTGAGAATTTAATCAGTCAAGACCACTAGGTCTATAGGGGCATTCTGTGTTCGAGATCCCACAAGTGGCCGGTGGCGTAGCAACCCCGTGCCGTGATAAATCGGCTGCCAAACACGAATGAACTCGATCTGAGACTGGCATATTCAGGATATGGTTATGACGTGGTACCCTGGAACAATTGGAGTTCGGACCTAAATAGAGAGGCCGACTCATGAGATCAATTGTGTTACGGGTGTTACTACGACCTATCGCTCGATGTTGGGTAGTAGGAATCTCCGGAGTACATGAATTAGAAAGATGATATTGAAGTCTCATGCATTATTATAATTCATGATTGTGTTTGAGATATTATATTGTGTTGTATAAATAACTGTTCATATAACTGTATTTATGTTGTTTGTCACCTGTGCGGCTATCATGATAAACTTATTATATGAGTATCTCACCTTTGCTTGTACATGTTGGACACCTTGTTGTGTTTTTGGAACACATGTACAGATGTTGTTCATAGGTCCCTGCGGAGACGTGAGGACTCGGATGACGGAGCGTTCTGATGAAGTTGACGTTGGGTTGTACCCCAATGGCTACTTTTAGCCGACCAACTTAGGAGTCTTTTATTTTGAGTAGTCTTATATTATTGCACGCTTTTGAACTTACGTTTTCAAGTTTGTAATATGTTATATATTAGGTGAATACTGATATGCTGTAAGAAGTTTATTTCTTCACCTTGAGTTTGTATTGCCTATGCATGTAGAAAATTTTTAAAACCGCGTTTTCGAACGTATCTACTTAATTAAAGTATTTTTCCGAAAGCAACCAGCGTTTTATTTTCTTGATTTATTTTCTGCATTAGAGTCCGAGTATGTAGCACCCACGAGGGGGGTTTTACACTTACGAAGATACAAAGATCGATGCTTTTGAACACCTAAAGCTCCTGAAATAGTCAGCAGACATTTGCATGTTCGGATTGTCACGAACAGTATCACAGGTAGAGCTTGAAGAAGGAATTTCACTAAGATAGAGATTGGTTCAGATCTCGACCTCTCCAGGAAACATGTAGGTATTTCTCTTATCTTTCTTAAAAATCAAAGATCACTTCATTTCGACGAGCGTACCTCAAAATACGACGTTTCGGGCGCTTGATTGTCGGCAGCAGGCGCTTGACTTCAATCTTCAGTGTTTTCGCTTTCACAGCATTTGTACTTTTGTATTTATTCACGCTTGTCTTCTCTTTCTTCTATTAGAATTGCTGAAGCTTTTGTATTCTTCTATTACAGTACTTCATGCTTCAGGACTTTATAGAAAAGGGTACCCTATTTTCTGGTCAAGCTTGGACTTTGAATATCTTAATACTTCATTCCAAATTACTTCTCCAGCCTTCATAATGTTTTGTATTCTGAATTGACGCTTGATTAGCTTCCCGGACGCATATGAAATTAGCAAAGGTGCGTGGTTATCCAATGGGCACATTCACAAGGCTGTCAAACTAGTAACATTCTGACCAGTTCGCGTATTATGCTTCTTTGATCCTCTTAATGGCCGAATTAGGATTCGATGTCCGAATGAAACTTCTAGATGTGGATATTAGCTTTAAGGAGACACCAGTTTCATCCAATTCGGACACCGACTGCTCAATATATGGTCATCGGACGCTACATAGGTATGACTGTGGGGAACAACATCACGTCACCAACTTACGGGTGCAATTTCACAAAGATAGAGATCAATTTCACTCTTGACCTCTTCATGAGAGTTGCGGATATTTCTTTAAGCCTTCCAACAACACCAAGATCGATGCTTTTGAACACCTAAAGCTCCATAAATTGTCAGAAGACGCTTGCATGTTCTGATTGTCATGAACAGTATCACATCCCAAGTTTGAAGAAGGAATTTGACTCAGATCGGTACTGGTTCAGATCTCGACTTCTCCAGGAAACATGTAGGTATTTATCTTATCTTTCTAACAAAACCAAGATCACTTTATTTCGACAAGCGTATCTTAAAATACGACGTTTCGGACGCTTGATTATCGTCAGCAGGCGCTAGACTTCTATCTTCAGTGTTTTTGCTTTCACAGCATTTGCACTTTTGTCTTTATTCACGATTATCTTGTCTTTCTTCTATTAGAATTGCTGAAGCTTTTGTGTTCTTCTATTACAGTACTTCATGCTTCAGGACTTTATAGAAAAGGGTACCTTATTTTCTGGTCAAGCTTGGACTTTGAATATCTTAATACTTCATTTCTAATTACTTCTCCAGCCTTCATGATGTTTTGTATTCTGAATTGACGCTTGATTAGCTTCACCGGACGCATATGAAATTAGCTAAGGCGCGTGGTTATCCACTGGGCACATTCACAAGGCTGTCAAACTAGTAACATTCTGACCAGTTCGCGTATTATGTTTCTTTGATCCTCTTAATGGCCGAATTAGGATTCGATGTCTTAATGGATCTTCTAGATGTGGATATTAGCTTTAAAGAGACACCGGTTTCATCCAATTCAGACATCGACAGCTCAATATATGGTCATCAGACGCTACATAGGTATGACTGTCGGGAACAACATCACGCCACCAACTTACGGGTGCAATTTGACAAAGATAAAGATCGATTTCGCGCTTGACCTCTTCATGAGAGTTGCGGATATTTCTCTATGCCTTCCAAAGGTACCAAGATCGATGCTTTTGAGCACCTGAAGCTCCAAAAATTGTCCGCAGACGCTTGCATGTTCTTATTGTCATGAACAATATCACATCTCAAACTTGAAGAAGGAATTTCACTCAGATCGGGTTTGGTTCAGATCTCCACTTCTACATGAAACATGTAGGTATTTATCTTATCTTTCTAAAAAACCAAGATCATTTCATTTCGATGAGCGTACCCCAAAATACGACGTTTCGGACGCTTGCTTATCGACAGCAGGCGCTTGACTTCAATTTTCAGTGTTTTTGCTTTTGCAGCTTCTGTACTTTTGTTTATATTTGTGCTTCTTTTCTCTTTCTTCTATTAGATTTGCTGAAGCTTTTGTCTTCTACTATTACAATACTTGATATTTTGAACTATATCGAAAAGGGTATCTCATTTTCTGGTCAAGCTTGGACTTTGAATATCTTAATACTTCATTCGAAATTACTTCTCCGGCCATCATAATGTTCTGTATTTTGAGTAGACGATTGATTAGCTTCACCGTAGGAGTCTTAAATGAGCTAAGGCGCTTGGTTATCCACCGGGCACATTCAAAAGGTTGTTTAACTTGTTGCGTTCTGTTGAGTTAGCGTATTGTGCTTCTTTGACCCTCTTAATGCACGAATTAGGATTCGATGTTTTCATGAAACGTATAGATATGGATATTAGCTTTAATGAGACACTGGTTTCATCCAATTCGGACACCTACAGCTCAATATATGGTCATCAGACGCTACAAAGGTATGACTGTCAGGAACAACATCAAGTCACCAACTTACGGATGCAATTTGGCAAAGATAGAGATCGATTTCGCACTTGACCTCTTCATGAGAGTTGCGGATATTTCTCTAAGCCATACTGTAACACCCCGATTTTCGAGTTTTCCTAATTATTCAGTATTTATGAACTTATATTTTATTCGAGGCCTTAGAAATGGCAATAAAATATTCTGACCAGATAGGAATGTCCTACACAACCATAGGAAGCCATGGTTAAGTTTCGGGCGAAAGCTCAAACGGAGCCCGGTCTGCGTTTTTTACGGATGGTAGTTTTTTCCTACTATCAAGACCTAATTTTGACTCTTGAACGAAATAGTTAGGTTTTATAATTTATTTCCAACAATATTGGTTATTTTGGAAATATTCAAAATAAATAAGTCGTCATACGACTTTCTTGGACGAAAACCTAAATCGGGAAAAGAACGGAGCTGAATACGAGATTTCAGTGACCCGCTACGGATAAGTTTGAAGTCACATGGTGTGCTATGACTCATCAGTGACTCATCAGTGTAATGATTACATTTAGAAAATATCTGGACGTGAAATGACTAAAATGCCCTTGACCCTTTTCATAATTACCATTTGCCCTTGAATGAAAAGACCGTTTTGCCCTTGAGAATTTATGGAATAACCATTCTGACCTTGTGACTCACCATGTCATCATTACCTTTCTAGAAATATCTAGATATTTATAGGGAAAATGACATTTACGCCCCTGGTCTTTGAAGGAATAACCAAATTACTCTTTTGGTTATTTACAGGTTTGCCATGACATCAATATATATATATATATTTCTCTCTTTCTCTCTCATGGCCATTTCGGACAGCTCTCTTTCTCTCTCTTCTCTCTCTTTTTCTTCATCTTCTCTCACTTGTTCTTCATGTTCTTCATGAGTTCTTGAGTGTTCATCAAAAGTTCTTCACAAAAACCCTAGTTTGATCTTCAAAAGTTGAAGTTTTTGAGTGAAAACTTGTTTCTTCTTCACTAATCTTTGATCCTAGGAGGTATGATCCTCATCTTAACTCTCTCAAACTCTCTATTTCATCTCTTGAATCATTTGATTCATGAAGATCCAAGTTTAGATCTAGAACTTTGAAAATCAATAGAAAATGGTAGAAAAATCCTATGATCATGAAACCAATTTTTATGAACCCATCATGATGTGTACTTTGAGTGTCTAGAAGCATGAACCCAAAAGAAATTTTCTCCCTATTCTTCCATGGGAGGGCCGAATCCTAATCATGATGAAAGGATGGGTTTTGTTGCAATTTTTGGCTATATAGCACTTGTTCTAGCTTACTTGATGTCTTTGAACCCTAAACCCAAGAGCAAAACATCAACCAAAGCTCCTAACCTATTTCTCCTCTTCATGGCCGAAACATATAGCGTGGAGAACCATGAGTTTAGTCTCAAATTTTTGGGTCATAGGACTTGATTTAGTGTTAATCATGCTTAAGGACCAACCATCCAAAAGTTTGGAACCAAATGAGATCCCTAGCCTTTTTATCCTTTCATGGTCGAACCCTATACCCTCTTGGGGAAGAAAACTTATGTTTTGATGTTATAGATTGATGTTGCTTTGTTGTTTGAATTGAATTGTGTTTGATTGTTTTAGGCGACGCGAACGGAACCGGAGCCGGAGCCGAGAACCGATCTAGTTTGGAGTGAACACTTTTGTGAGGTAAAGGGAGGTAGTTCATTTTGAGTTTGGTAGCCTCATGGTATATGATTGATTAGTGTGTTATGAATGAATTAAGACTTGATGTATATGTATACTTATATCCTGGATTGATTGGATGTTAAGTGTTGTGCATAGTTGGTTATTTGATATAACTGTGGCATGGATGCCTTGGATGATATCTTATCGTGATATTGAACTGTTGATATATATATCTATACATATATATATATATATATATATATATATATATATATATCCTGGATGAGCATAGGACTGGCTATGTCTCGATAATTGTTAAAAGACTCGGAATCGAAAACAAAATTTTGAAAAACGCGTTTTGAAATTAAAAGTGGTTTTTGGAAAACGTGTTCCTTTTCAAGAAAAGTTAAGTTCCCTTTTGAAAAGTATGTTCTTTTGAAATGTATGTTCTTTTGAAAAGTATGTTCTTTTAAAAAGTCGTTTTGTGAAAAGTCGTGCAAAATGTGTTTTATTCTGTAAAGTGTTTTAAAAGGGCATGAAACCTTAGAAAACGGTTTTGTTTTCAAGAAAGGTGTTTTTTCCCGAAAAATGTGGAAATGTTTTATTTCAAGAAAACAAAAGTGTATTTTGTTTTCCAAAGTAGTTTTGAGAAATCTTGACCGAAAAGAAAAATGATGAACCTTTGAGACGAACCCAAACCTAGCGGCCGAGACGTCGGGGCTAGTGTTTTGTGGATTAAGCACTCAGACTTCGTGTCCTGTGTTTTTGATTTGAGTGGGCTTAATGCCTTTTTGAAACGAGTCAAGGACTTTATGTCTCGGCATTTGAAAGAATGAACACAAAGAAAACAGAAAACTTTCTTTGTACATGCATGAACCGACAGACGTGCCATTTGAAACCGAGCTATAACTCTAGTAGTTGAGAATTTATTCAGTCAAAACCACTAGGCCTATAGGGGCATTCTGTGTTCGAGATCTCACAAGTGGCCGGTGGCGTAGCAACCCCGTGCCGTGGTAAATCGGCTGCCAAACACGAATGAACTCGATCTGAGACTGGCGTATTCAGGATATGGTTATGACGTGTTACCCTGGAACAATTGGAGTTCGGACCTAAATAGAGAGGCCGACTCATGAGACCAATTGTGTTATGGGTGTTACTACGGCCTATCGCTCGATGTTGGGTAGTAGGAATCTCCGGAGTACATGAATTAGAAAGATGATAGTGAAGTCTCATGCATTATTATAACTCATGATTGTGTTTGAGATATTATATTGTGTTGTATAAATAACTGTTCATATAACTGTATTTATGCTGTTTGTCGCCTGTGCGGCTATCATGATAAACTTATTATATGAGTATCTCACCTTTGCCTGTACATGATGGACACCTTGTGTTTTTGGAACACATGTACAGATGTTGTTCATAGGTCCCCGCGGAGACGTGAGGACTCGGATGACGGAGCGTTCTGATGAAGTTGACATTGGGTTGTACCCCAATGGCTACTTTTAGCCGACCAGCTTAGGAGTCTTTTATTTTGAGCAGTCTTATATTATTGCACGCATTTGAACTTATGTTTTCAAGTTTGTAATATGTTATATATTAGGTGAATACTGATATGCTGTAAGAAGTTTATTTCTTCACCTTGAGTTTGTATTGCCTATGCATGTAGAAAATTTTTAAAACTGCGTTTTCGAATGTAGCTACTTAATTAAAGTATTTTTCCGAAAGCAACCAGCGTTTTATTTTCTTGATTTATTTTCCGCATTAGAGTCCGAGTATGTAGCACCCACGAGGAGGGTGTTACATTAGTGGTATCAGAGCTGGTCGAGTCTTTCGGGAACCCTTGGGAAGTGAGTCTATTATGTTTGTGTTGTGTGATCTCTGTGTTAATCTTGTTTGAATTGTTTCTATGTTGAAGCAATGTGTGTTGACACACTAGTACACTAGTACACTAGAACATTGTTACTTGACACACTAGCACTTAACGCATGAATTTATGTTTCTTTATTAAGGTATGATTGGTCTGCCTTGTTGGGAAACATGAATCTTAGAGGTGGTCGTGGTGGAGGTCGCAGCACTGCTGACAACAACATCAATCGAGCTATCTAGGCCATGGCTAATATGGCGGCTGCTGTTGCTAAACAGACAGCTATGATGGCTCAACAGAGTCAACAGAACCAACAAAGAGCTGATCTTGCTGCTCTTAATCCACCGCAGTTTCATGGGGACTGGAAATGCGAGAGATTTGAAGGAGGTCTGTGCTTCGAGATCAAGGAGTCAGTGTTACCACTGGAGATCCGTACCTTCGGACAAGGAAGGGAGAACAAGAGTACTGCAGGAGGGCCGTCTAGGTCCAGGAACCCAAACCAGTACCAGAATGAGAAAGGGGAGCAGTCCCAAATGAAGCCATATTCCCGACATCAAGGGAGCAGTCAGAAACAACAATCGTATCGTCCTGTCGCTTCTATTTACGGCGGTGGAAGTGGAAACAACCAGAATCAAGGCCAAATCCGGAGGTGTTTCAATTGTGGGAAACACGGGCATCAAGATGACACCTGCAATCTGAAAGGAGTTCTATGTTTCCAATGCGGGAAGATAGGACATTTCATGAGGGAGTGCCCTACACCAAAAACCAAGCCGACTGTCAACAATGTTCGAACTGCTAGACCCACAACGAGGGGAAGGGTTTATACCATGGCTGGTGTTGATGCTTCCAAATCTGATGATCTCATACAAGGTAGTTGCATCATAGCTGGTAATCTCCTAACTGTACTATTCGATTCGGGTGGAAAGCATTCGTTATCTCTTTGGATTGTGTGAGACAATTAGATTTGCATGTTTCTTCGCTATTTTTGATTTGATTGTCACAACTCCAACTGCTAAGCCTGTTACTGTTAATACAGTATGCTTGAACTGGCCTATTACTGTTCATGATAGGAACTTCCTTGTTGACTTAATATGTTTGCCTTTGACTCAATTGGATGTGATCCTAGGCATGGATTGGTTATCTTCCAACCATATCCTTTTAGATTGTGCACATAGAACCTTAGTTTTTCTTGACCCTGAGATTTCTGGATTTATAACTGCCAACCAAGTAAGAGCTTCTTTGAAAGAAGGAGATCAGGGATACATGCTTCTATCTTGTTTAGAAATCGAGAGGGACGCTGTCTTGAGCGATGTGCCGGTTGTGGAAGATTTTCTAGAAGTTTTTCCAAAGGACGTACTAGGTTTGCCACCTGTGAGGGACATCGAGTTTTCGATTGATCTTAGTTCCAGGATCCGGTCCAATCTCAATAGCTCCATATAGGATGTCACCTACGGAGTTAGCCGAGCTGAAGACTCAACTAGAGGATCTGATGTCTA
Organism: Ammopiptanthus mongolicus; assembly: GCA_039655645.1. Lineage (NCBI taxonomy): Eukaryota > Viridiplantae > Streptophyta > Magnoliopsida > Fabales > Fabaceae > Ammopiptanthus > Ammopiptanthus mongolicus. Next base: position 51,768,947 of record CM077348.1, on the reverse strand, counting down.
AACGGTTTGTGAGGCCAAGTGTGTCCCCGCGGGGAGCACCAGTGTTGTTGGTGAAGAAGAAGGACGGGAGTTCAAGACTCTGTGTGGATTACCGTCAACTGAACAAGATTACGATCAAGAACAAGTATCCTCTACCCCGCATAGATGACTTGATGGATCAACTTCAGGGAGCCGCTGTCTTTTCAAAGATTGATCTGAGATCCGGTTATCACCAGATCAGACAAAAGAACAAGGACGTACCTAAGACTGCTTTCAGGACTCGTTATGGTCACTACGAGTACCTCGTGATGCCTTTCGAAGTGACGAACGCGCCTGCTATCTTTATGGACTACATGAACCGGATTTTTCGTCCGTATTTGGATCGAATTATCATTGTGTTTATAAACGATATTCTCATCTACTCGAAAAGTAGAGGAACATCTACAACAAGTTTTACAAATCCTTCACAAGGAGAAGTTGTACGCAAAGCTAACCAAGTGCGAGTTTTGGCTGGATGAAGTCAAATTCTTGGGACACGTGATTTCGAAGGAAGGAATTGCCGTCGATCCTACAAAAGTAGAAGCAGTACTTTTATGGGAGAGACCCAAGACTGTGACAAAAATCCGCAGTTTCGTTGGACTAGCTGGTTACTACAGAAGGTTCATCGAAGGATTTTGGAAGATTGTTGCGTCGTTGACTCAGCTAACGATGAAGGACCAACCGTTTATGTGGACTGACATGTGTGAGGAAAGTTTTCAGATGACAAAGGAACGTTTGACAACCTCACCAGTGTTAGTACTACCTAAGCCAGACGAACTTTACGAAGTGTATTGTGATGCTTCGCATCAAGAATTAGGATGTGTGCTTATGCAACATCGGAAGGTTATAGCGTATGCTTCGCGCCAATTGAAGACTCATGTGAGGAATTACCCGATGCACGACCTAGAGATAGCTGCTGAAGATCTAGAGACACTACTTGTATGGATCCAAGTTCGACGTCTTCAGCGACCACAAAATTTTGAAGTACCTGTTCGATCAGAAGGAACTTAACATGAGGCAAAGACGCTGGATGGAGTTTCTTAAGGACTATAACTTCACTTTGCTATACCATCCCGGGGAAGCAAATGTTGTTGCAAACGCTCCGAGTTAAAGAGCTAGAATTGATAGAACAGTTTCGTGATCTCGATCTGACTGTGGAAGTGAACAATGAGAAGATTAGCTTGGGAATGATCAAGGTATCTAGTGGACTGATGGAGACGATCCGTGGACAACAAGCAACTGATGAGTACCTCCAAGAGAAAAAGGAGTTACTGGGACAAGAGAAAGCTGCAGAGTTCAGTTTGGGAACTGATGACATCTTGAGATACAACGGACGAGTTTGCATACCGAGAAACCCGAAGATGAGGGAAATGATTCTGGACGATCCTTTATATTCACACTCCTGCATAACCCTCAGTGTATCAGACATTTGAGTGGATTGGTTTAAAAGTAACCTTTAGCCTAAACATTTTCACGTCATTCTATCCAAAGATTTTAGGACTATTCCTTGAGTAGTACCACAGACAAATTCTTGATACTAAAATTTTCATGATGAAACTTAGTCGAATCACTTTTGTTGTTGGTAATGGTGATCCAGTCCGAGATTTTTTTGCCAGACTATTTACCTTTCGATTCCCTAATTTGTTGGAGAATTCTTATGAAAGAAGGGACTTTATTAGAGTCATGGTTGTAAACATGTATTAGCTATGCATTTTTACATGCACGAACCTACTGAAGAATCTTTTTACATACTAGATATTCCTGTACTCATTTCCGAGGGATAAAATCCTTCTATATACTTTCCTGTGAGAGTAAGACCAAGAAAATTTCTCCTGTCGGAAGATTTCTTCCTTAATCTTCGAGGGCCAAGTAGCGACCAAATCCAACTGTTTGCCCTCAACTCAAGTGGACGAGCAAGAAGACGTTTCGATCTTTGAAGGATTAGTTAGGACTTAGTGTACTACTCTAATTACGAACACCCAGTCAGCAGGATAGACGAGAAGAGTTAGGCGATCTGTTAAAGTTTGGCGTAAGGGATGAGATGTGGAACCTGGGGGATCAAGAGGGTCTTGTCAAGTTTTAAGTCGCGAAATTTCGAGGACGAAAGAGGGGTAGTAATGTAACACCCCGATTTTTGAGTTTTCCTAATTATTCAGTATTTATGAACTTATAATTTATTCGAGGCCTTAGAAATGGCAATAAAATATTCTGACCAGATAGGAATGTTCTACACAACCATAGGAAGCCATGGTTAAGTTTCGGGCGAAAGCTCAAACGAAGCCCGGTCTGCATTTTTTACGGATGGTAGTTTTTTCCTACTATCAAGACCTAATTTTGACTCTTGAACGAAACAGTTAGGTTTTATCTTTTATTTCCAACGAGATTGGTTATTTTGGAAATATTCAAAATAAATATGTCGTCATACGACTTTCTTGGGCAAAAACCTAAATCGGGTAAAGAACGGAGCTGAATACGAGATTTCAGTGACCCGCTACGGATAAGTTTGAAGTCACATGGTGTGCTATGACTCATCAGTGACTCATCAGTGTAATGATTACATTTAGAAAATATCTGGAGGTGAAATGACTAAAATGCCCTTGACCCTTTTCATAATTACCATTTGCCCCTGAATGAAAAGACCATTTTGCCCTTGAGAATTTATGGAATAACCATTCTGACCCTGTGACTCACCATGTCATCATTACCTTTCTAGAAATATCTAGATATTTATAGGGAAAATGACATTCATGCCCCTGGTCTTTCAAGGAATAACCAAATTACTCTTTTGGTTATATACAAGTTTGCCATGACATCAATATATATATATATATATCTCTCTTTCTCTCTCATGGCCATTTCGGCCAACTCTCTTTCACTCTCTTATCTCTCTTTTTCTTCATCTTCTCTCACTTGTTCTTCATGTTCTTCATGAGTTCTTGAGTGTTCATCAAAAGTTCTTCACAAAAACCCTAGTTTGATCTTCAAAAGTTGAAGTTTTTGAGTGAAAACTTGTTTCTTCTTCACTAATCTTTGATCCTAGGAGGTATGATCCTCATCTTAACTCTCTCAAACTCTCTATTTCATCTCTTGAATCATTTGATTCATGAAGATCCAAGTTTAGATCTAGAACTTTGAAAATCAATAGAAAATGGTAGAAAAATCCTATGATCATGAAACCAATTTCTATGAACCCATCATGATGTGTACTTTGAGTGTCTAGAAGCATGAACCCAAAAGAAATTTTCTCCCTATTCTTCCATGGGAGGGCCGAATCCTAATCATGATGAAAGGATGGGTTTTGTTGCAATTTTTGGCTATATAGCACTTGTTCTAGCTTACTTGATGTCTTTGAACCCTAAACCCAAGAGCAAAACATCAACCAAAGCTCCTAACCTATTTCTCCTCTTCATGGCCGAAACATATATCGTCGAGAACCATGAGTTTTGTCTCAAATTTTTGGGTCATAGGACTTGATTTAGTGTTAATCATGCTTAAGGACCAACCATCCAAAAGTTTGGAACCAAATGAGATCCCTAGCATTTTTATCCTTTCAAGGCCGAACCCTATACCCTCTTGGGGAATAAAAATTATGTTTTAATGTTATAGATTGATGTTACTTTGTTGTTTGAATTGAATTGTGTTTGATTGTTTTAGGCGACGCGAACGGAACCGGAGCCGGAGCCGAGAACCGATCTAGTTTGGAGTGAACACTTTTGTGAGGTAAAGGGAGGTAGTTCATTTTGAGTTTGGTAGCCTCATGGTATATGATTGATTAGTGTGTTATGATTGAATTAAGACTTGATGTATATGTATACTTATATCCTGGATTGATTGGATGTTAAGTGTTGTGCATAGTTGGTTATTTGATATAATTGTGGCATGGATGCCTTGGATGATATCTTATCGTGATATTGAACTGTTGATATATATATCTATACATATATTTATATCCTGGAGGCTAAAATACCATTTTGGTCCCTTAACTTATTTTTTAGTTTCAATTTGGTCCCTTAACTTGTCTTTGTGAACCCAAGTTAGTCCCCTCAGTTAATTACATAAGCAAAAGTGACGAAAGTACCATACATGTTAACAATTTAAAGGACCAATTTGAAACTCATTTAAAATTTAAGGGACCAATTTGAAACTCATTTAAAAGTTAAGGGACCAATTTGAAACTCATTTAAAAGTTAAAGGACCAATTTGAAACTTGTTAACAATTTAAAGGACCAATTTGAAATTCATTTGTTTATGTCATTGACGGAGAGGACTAACTTGTGTTAACAGAGACAAGTTAAGGGACCAAATTGAAACTTTTAAAAGTTAAGGGACCAAATTGAAACTAAAAAATAAGTTAAGGGACCAAAATGGTATTTTAGCCTATCCTGGATGAGCATAGGACTGGCTATGTCCCGATAATTGTTAAAAGACTCGGAATCGAAAACAAAATTTTGAAAAACGCGTTTTGAAATTAAATCCTTTTGAAAAGTATGTTCTTTTAAAAAGTGGTTTTGTGAAAAGTCGTGCAAAATGTGTTTTATTCTGTAAAGTGTTTAAAAAGGGCGTGAAACCTTAGAAAACGGTTTTGTTTTCAAGAAAAGTGTTTTTTCCCAGAAAATGTGGAAATGTTTTATTTCAAGAAAACAAAAGTGTATTTTGTTTTCCAAAGTCGTTTTGAGAAAGTTTGACCGAAAATAAAAATGATGAACCTTTGAGACGAACCCAAACCTAGTGGCCGAGACGTCGGGGCTAGTGTTTTGTGGATTGAGCACTCAGACTTTGTGTCCTGTGTTTTTGATTTGAGTGGGCTTAATGCCTTTTTGAAACGAGTCGTGGAATTTATGTCTCGACATTTGAAAGAATGAACACAAAGAAAACAGAAAACTTTCTTTGTACATGGATGAACCGGCAGACGTGCCATTTGAAACCGAGCTACAACTTTAGTAGTTGAGAATTTAATTAGTCAAGACCACTAGGTCTATAGGGGCATTCTGTGTTCGAGATCCCACAAGTGGCCGGTGGCGTAGCAACCCCGTGCCGTGGTAAATCGGCTGCCAAACACGAATGAACTCGATCTGAGACTGACGTATTCAGGATATGGTTATGACGTGGTACCCTGGAACAATTGGAGTTCGGACCTAAATAGAGAGGCCGACTCATGAGACCAATTGTGTTACGGGTGTTACTACGGCCTATCGCTCGATGTTGGGCAGTAGGAATCTCCGGAGTATATGAATTAGAAAGATGATATTGAAGTCTCATGCATTATTATAACTCATGATTGTGTTTGAGATATTATATTGTGTTGTATAAATAACTGTTCATATAACTATATTTATGCTGTTTGTCGCCTGTGCGGCTATCATGATAAACTTATTATATGAGTCTCTCACCTTTGCTTGTACATGTTGGACACCTTGTTGTGTTTTTGGAACACATGTACAGATGTTGTTCATAGGTCCCCGCGGAGACGTGAGGACTCGGATGACGGAGCGTTCGGATCAAGTTGACGTTGGGTTGTACCCCAATGGCTACTTTTAGCCGACCAGCTAAGGAGTCTTTTATTTTGAGCAGTCTTATATTATTGCACGCTTTTGAACTTATGTTTTCAAGTTTGTAATATGTTATATATTAGGTGAGTACTGATATGCTGTAAGAAGTTTATTTCTTCACCTTGAGTTTGTATTACCTATGCATGTAGAAAATTTTTAAAACCGCGTTTTCGAATGTAGCTACTTAATTAAAGTATTTTTCCGAAAGCAACCAGCGTTTATTTTCTTGATTTATTTTCCGCATTAGAGTCCGAGTATGTAGCACCCGCGAGGGGGGTGTTACACTTACGAAAATACCAAGATCGATGCTTTTGAACACCTAAAGCTCCTGAAGTAATCAGCAGACATTTGCATGTTCGGATTGTCATGAACAGTATCACAGGAAGAGCTTGAAGAAGGAATTTCACTCAGATAGAGATTGGTTCAGATCTCGACCTCTCCAGGAAACATGTAGGTATTTCTCTCATCTTTCTTAAAAATTAAAGATCACTTCATTTCGACGAGCGTACCTCAAAATATGACGTTTCGGGCGCTTGATTGTCGGCAGCAGGCGCTTGACTTCAATCTTTAGTATTTTTTGCTTTTGCAGAATTTGTACTTTTGTCTTTATTCACGCTTGTCTTCTCTTTCTTCTATTATAACTGTTGAAGCTTTTGCCTTCTTCTATTACAGTACTTCATGCTTCAGGACTTTATAGAAAAGGGTACCTTATTTTCTGGACAAGCTTGGACTTTCAATATCTTAATACTTCATTTAAAATTACATCTCCAGCCTTCATAATGTTTGTATTCTGAATAAACGCTTGATTAGATTCGCTGGACGCTTCTTAATTTAGCTAAGGCGCTTGATTGTCCACTGGGCACATTCACAAGGCTGTTTAACTCGTAGCATTCTTAGTAGTTAGCGTATTATGCTTCCTTGACCCTCTTAATGGACGAATTAGGATTCAATGCCTACATGAAACCTGTAGACATGGATATTAGATTTAATGAGACATCGGTTTCATCCAATTCGGACACCTCCAGCTCAATATATGGTCATCGGACGCTACATATGTATGACTGTCAGAAACAACATCACGTCACCAACTTACGGATTCAATTTGACAAAGATAGAGATCGATTTCGCTCTTGACCTCTTAATGAGAGTTGCGGATATTTCTCTAAGCCTTCCAACGACACCGAGATCGATGCTATTGAACACCTAAAGCTCCAGAAATTGTCAGAAGACGCTTGTATGTTCTGATTGTCATGAACAATATCACATCTCAAGCTTGAAGAAGGAATTTCACTCAGATCGAGACTGGTTCAGATCTCGACTTCTCTAGGAAACATGTAGGTATTTATCTTATCTTTCTAACAAAACCAAGATCACTTCATTTCGACAAGCGTACCTCAAAATACGACGTTTCGGACGCTTGATTATCGTCAGCAGGAGCTTGACTTCAATCTTCAGTGTTTTTGCTTTCACGGCATTTGTACTTTTTTCTTTATTCACGCTTGTCTTCTCTTTCTTCTATTAGAATTGCTGAAGCTTTTGTGTTCTTCTATTACAGTACTTCATGCTTCAGGACTTCATAGAAAATGGTACCTTATTTTCTGGTCAAACTTGGACTTTGAATATCTTAATACTTCATTCCAAATTACTTCTCCAGCCTTCATAATGTTTTGCATTCTGAATTGACGCTTGATTTGCTTCACCGGACGCATCTGAAATTAGCTAAGGCGCGTGGTTATCCACTGGGCACATTCACAAGGCTGTCAAACTAGTAACATTCTGACCAGTTCGCGTATTATGCTTCTTTGATCCTCTTAATGGCCGAATTAGGATTCGATGTCTTAATGAAACTTCTAGATGTGGATATTAGCTTTAAAGAGACACTGGTTTCATCCAATTCGGACACCGACAGCTCAATATATGGTCATCAGACGCTACATAGGTATGACTGTCGGGAACAACATCACGTCACCAACTTATGGGTGCAATTTGACAAAGATAGAGATCGATTTCGCTCTTGACCTCTTCATGAGAGTTGCGGATATTTCTCTATGCCTTCAAAAGATACCAAGATCGATGCTTTTGAACACCTGAAGCTCCAACAATTGTCCGCAGACGCTTGCATGTTCTTATTGTCATGAACAATATCACATCTCAAACTTGAAGAAGGAATTTCACTCAGATCGGATTTGGTTCAGATCTCCACTTCTGCATGAAACATGTAGGTATTTATCTCATCTTTCTAAAAAACCAAGATCATTTCATTTCGACGAGTGTACCCGAAAATACGACGTTTCGGACGCTTGCTTATCGGCAGCAGGCGCTTGACTTCAATCTTCAGTGTTTTTGCTTTTGCAGCTTTTGTACTTTTGTCTTTCTTTGTGCTTATTTTCTCTTTCTTCTATTAGATTTGCTGAAGCTTTTGTCTTCTACTATTACAATACTTGATATTTAGAACCATATCGAAAAGGGTATCTCATTTTCTGGTCAAGCTTGGACTTTGAATATCTTAATACTTCATTCGAAATTACTTCTCCAGCCACCATAATTTTCTGTATTCTAAGTAGACGATTGATTAGCTTCACCGTAGGAGTCTTAAATGAGTTAAGGCACTTGGTTATTCACTGGGCAAATTCACATGGCTGTTTAACTCGTAGCATTCTTAGCAGTTAGCGTATTATGCTTCTTTGACCCTCTTAATGGACGAATTTGGATTCGATGTCTGCATGAAACCGGTAGATATGGTTATTAGATTTAATGAGACACCGGTTTCATCCAATTTGGACACCTCCAGCTCAATATATGGTCATCGGACTTTACAAAGTTATGACTGTCAGGAACAAAATCACGTCACGAACTTACGGATGCAATTTGACAAAGATAGAGATCGATTTCGCTCTTGACCTCTTCATGAGAGTTGCGGATATTTCTCTAAGCCTTACAACCATACCAAGATCGATGCTTTTTAACACCTAAAGGTCCAGAAATTGTCAGCAAATGCTTGCATGTTTTGATTGTCATGAACCGTTTCACATCTCAAGCTTGAAGAAGGAAACATGTAGATATTTATCTTATCTTTCTAAAAAATCAAGAGCATTTCATTTCGTCGAGCGTACCCCAAAATACGACGTTTAGGACGCGCTTTTGAACACCTAAAGCTCGTGAAATAGTCAGCAGACGTTTGCATGATCGGATTGTCAAGAACAGTATCACAACTTGAGCTTGAAGAAGGAATTTCACTCAGATAGAGATTGGTTTAGATCTCGACCTCTCTAGGAAACATGTAGGTATTTCTCTTATCTTTCTTAAAAATCAAAGATCATTTCATTTCAACGAGCGTACCTCAAAATATGACGTTTCGAGCGCTTGATTGTCGGCAGCAGGCGCTTGACTTCAATCTTTAGTATTTTTGCTTTTGTAGCATTTGTACTTTTGTCTTTATTCACGCTTTTCTTCTCTTTCTTCTATTATAATTGTTGAAGCTTTTGTCTTCTTCTATTACAGTACTTCATGCTTCAGGTCTTTATAGAAAAGGGTACCTTATTTTCTGGACAAGCTTAGACTTTCAATATCTTAATACTTCATTCAAAATTACTTCTCCAGCCTTCATAATATTTGTATTCTGAATAGACGCTTGATTAGATTCGCCGGACGCTTCTCAATTTAGCTAAGGCGCTTGATTATCGACTGGGCACATTCACAAGGCTGTTTAACTCGTACCATTCTTAGCAGTTAGCGTATTATGCTTCTTTGACCCTCTAAATGGACAAATTAGGATTCGATGTCTGCATGAAACCTGTAGACAAGGATATTAGATTTAATGAGACACCGGTTTCATCCAATTCGGACACCTCCAGCTCAATATATAGTCATCGGACGCTACATACGTATGACTATCAGGAACAACATCACGTCACCAACTTACGAATGCAATTTGACAAAGATAGAGATCGATTTCGCTCTTGACCTCTTCATGAGAGATGCGGATATTTCTGTAAGCCTTCCAACGATACCAAGATCGATGCTTTTGAACACCTAAAGCTCCAGAAATTGTCAGCAGACGCTTGCATGTTCTGACTGTCATGAACAGTATCACATCTCAAGCTTGAAGAAGGAATTTCACTCAGATCGGGATTGGTTCAGATCTCGACTTCTGTTGGAAACACGTAGGTATTTATCTTATCTTTCTGAAAAACCAAGATCATTTCATTTCGACGAGCGTACCCCAAAATACGACGTTTCAGACGCTTGCGTATCGGCACCAGGCGCTTGACTGCAATCTTCAGTGTTTTTGCTATTGTAGCTTTTGTACTTATGTCTTTATTTGTGCTTCTTTTCTCTTTCTTCCATTAGATTTACTGAAGCTTTTTACTTCTACTATTACAATACTTGATATTTATAACTATATCGAAAAGTGTATCTCATTATCTGGTCAAGCTTGGACTTTGAATATCTTAATACTTCTTTCGAAATTTCTTCTCCAGCCATCATAATGCTCTGTATTCTGAGTAGACGATTGAGTAGCTTCTCCGTATGAGTCCTAAATGAGCTAAGGCGCTTGGTTAAACACTGGGCACATTCCCAAGGTTGTTTAACTTGTTGCGTTCTGTCGAGTTAGTGTATTATGCTTCTTTGACCCTCTGAAAGGACGAATTAGGATTCGATGTCTGCATGAAACCTGTAGATATGGATATTAGATTTAATGAGACACTAGTTTCATCCAATTCGGACACCTCCAGCTCAATATATGGTCATCAGACGCTCCAAAGGTATGACTGTCAGGAACAACATCAAGTCACCAACTTACGGATGCAATTTGACAAAGATAAAGATCGATTTCGCACTTGACCTCTTCATGAGAGTTGCGGATACTTCTATAAGCCTTCCGATGATACCAAGATCGATGCTTTTGAAAACCTAAAGCTCCTAAAATAGTCAGCACACGGTTGCATGTTCTGATTGTCACACACAGTATCACAGCTAGAGCTTGAAGAAGGAATTTCACTAAGATAGAGATTGGTTTAGATCACGACCTCTCCAGGAAACACGTAGGTATTTCTCTTATCTTTCTTAAAAAACAAAGATCACTCATTTCGACGAGCGTACCTCAAAATACGACATTTCGGGCGCTTGATTGTCGGCAGCAGGCGCTTGACTTCAATCTTTAGTGTTTTTGCTTTTACAGCATTTGTACTTTGTCTTTATTCACGCTTGTCTTCTCTTTCTTCGACTATAATTGCTGAAGCTTTTGTCTTCTTCTATTACAGTACTTCATGCTTCAGGACTTTATAGAAAAGGGTACCTTATTTTCTGGTCAAGCTTGGACTTTCAATATCTTAATACTTCATTCAAAATTACTTCTCCAGCCATCATAATGTTTGTGTTCTGAATAGACACATGATTAGATTCAATGGATGCTTCTTAAATTAGCTAAGGCACTTGGTTATCCACTAGGCAAAATTCACATGGTTGTTTAACTCGTAGCATTCTTAGTAGTTAGCGTATTATGCTTCTTTGACCCTCTTAATGCACGAATTAGGATTCGATGTCTTCATGAAACGTATAGATATGGATAATACCTTTAATGAGACATTGGTTTCATCCAATTCAGACACCTACTGCTCGATATATGGTCATTAAACGCTACAAAGGTATGACTGTCAGGAACAACATCAAATCACCAACTTACGGATGCAATTTGACAAAGATAGAGATTAATTTCGCACTTGACCTCTTCATGAGAAATGCGGATATTTCTCTAAACCTTCCGACGATACCAAGATCGATGCTGTTGAACAGCTAAAGATCCAGAAATTGTCAGCAGACGCTTGCATGTTCCGATTGTCTTGAACAGCTTCACATCTCAAGCTTGAAGAAGGAATTTCACTCAGATAGATATTGGTTCAGATCTCGACATCTCCAGGAAACATGTTGGTATTTCTCTTATCCTTCTTAAAAAAGAAAGATCACTTCATTTCAATGAGCGTACCTCAAAATACGAAGTTTCGGGAGCTTGATTGTCGGCAGCAGGCGCTTGACTTCAATCTTCAGTGTTTTTGCTTTCGCAGCATTTGTAATTTTTGTCTTTAATCACGCTTGTCTTCTCTTTCTTCTATTAGAATTGCTGAAGCTTTTGAGTTCTTCTGTTACAGTACTTCATGCTTCAAGACTTTATAGAAAAGGGTACCTTATTTTATGGTCAAGCTTGGACTATCAATATCTTAATACTTCATTCAAAATTACTTCTCCAGCCTTCATAATGTTTGAACAGACACTTGATTAGATTCACCGGACGCTTCTTAAATTAGCTAAGGCGCTTGATTATCCACTGGGCACATTCACAAGGTTGTTTAACTCGTAGCATTCTTAGCAGTTAGCGTATTATGCTTCTTTGACCCTCTTAGTGGACGAATTAGGATTCGATGTCTTCAGGAAACGTGTAGATATGGATATTAGCTTTAACAAGACAATGGTTTCATCCAATTCGGAAACGTACAGCTCAAGATATGGTCATTAGACGCTACAAAGGCATGACAGTCAGGAACAACATTACGTCACCAACTTACGGATGCATTTTGACAAAGATAGATATCGATTTCGCTCTTGACCTCTTCATGAGAGTTACGGATATTTCTCTAAGCTTCTAACCATACCTAGATCAATGCTTTTGAACACCTAAAGCTCCAGAAATTGTCAGCAGACGCTAGTATGTTCCGATTGTCATGAACAGTTTCACATCTCAAGCTTGAAGAAGGAATTTCACTCAGATAGATATTGGTTCAGATCTCGACATCTCTAGGAAAGATGTTGGTATTTCTCTTATCTTTCTTAAAAAACAAATATCACTTCATTTCGATGTGCGTATCTCAAAAAAACGACGTTTCGGGCGATTGATTGTCGCCAGCAAGTGCTTGACTTCAATCTTCAGTGTTTTTGCTTTCGCTGCATTTGTACTTTCGTCTTTATTCACGGTTGTCTTCTCTTTCATCTATTAGCATTACTGAAGCTTTTGTCTACTTCTTTTACAGTACTTCATGCTATAGGACTTTATAGAAAAGGGTACCTTATTTTCTGGTCAAGCTTGGACTTTCGATATCTTAATACGTCATTCAAAATTACTCTCCAGCCTTCATAATGTTTGTATTCTGAATAGAGGCTTGATTAGACTGACCAGACGCTTCTTAATTTTGCTAAGGCGAATGATTATCCACTGGGCACATTCACAAGGCTGTTTAACTCGTAGCATTCTTAGCAGTTAGCGTATTATGCTTCTTTCACGCTCTTAATTGGACGAATTAGGATTCAATGTCTTCATGAAACTTGCAGATATGGATATTAGATTTAATGAGACACTGGTTTCATCCAATTCGGACACCTACAGCTCAATATATGGTTATCAGATGCTACATAGGTATGACTGTCAGGAACAACATCACGTCACCAACTTACGGATGCAATTTGACAAAGATAGAGATCGATTTCGCTCTTGACCTCTTCATGAGAGATGCGGATATTTCTCTAAGCCTTCTAACGATACCAAGATCGATGCTTTTGAACACCTAAAGCTCCAGAAATTGTCAGCAGACGCTTGCATGTTCTGACTGTCATGAACAGTATCACATCTCAAGCTTGAAGAAGGAATTTCACCCAGATCGGGATTGGTTCAGATCTCGACTTCTGTTGGAAACACGTAGGTATTTATCTTATCTTTCTGAAAAACCAAGATCATTTCATTTCGACGAGCGTACCCCAAAATACGACGTTTCAGACGCTTGCGTATCGGCAGCAGGCGCTTGACTGCAATCTTCAGTGTTTTTGCTATTGTAGCTTTTGTACTTATGTCTTTATTTGTGCTTCTTTTCTCTTTCTTCTATTAGATTTGCTGAAGCTTTTTACTTCTACTATTACAATACTTGATATTTATAACTATATCGAAAAGTGTATCTCATTATCTGGTCAAGCTTGGACTTTGAATATTTTAATACTTCTTTCGAAATTTCTTCTCCAGCCATCATAATGCTCTGTATTCTGAGTAGACGATTGAGTAGCTTCTCCGTAGGAGTCCTAAATGAGCTAAGGTGCTTGGTGAAACATTGGGCACATTCCCAAGGTTGTTTAACTTGTTGCGTTCTGTCGAGTTAGTGTATTATGCTTCTTTGACCCTCTTAAAGGACGAATTAGGATTCGATGTCTGCATGAAACCTGTAGATATGGATATTAGATTTAATGAGACACCAGTTTCATCCAATTCGGACACCTCCAGCTCAATATATGGTCATCAGACGCTCCAAAGGTATGACTGTCAGGAACAACATCAAGTCACCAACTTACGGATGAAATTTGACAAAGATAGATATCGATTTCGCACTTGACCTCTTCATGAGAGTTGCGGATATTTCTATAAGCCTTCCGACGATACCAAGATCGATGCTTTTGAAAACCTAAAGCTCCTAAAATAGTCAGCAGACGGTTGTATGTTCTGATTGTCACTAACAGTATCACAGCTAGAGCTTGAAGAAGGAATTTCATTAAGATAGAGATTGGTTTAGATCACGACCTCTCCAGGAAACACGTAGGTATTTCTCTTATCTTTCTTAAAAAACAAAGATCACTCATTTCGACGAGCGTACCTCAAAATACGACATTTCGGGCACTTGATTGCCGGCAGCAGGCGCTTGACTTCAATCCTTAGTGTTTTTGCTTTTACAGCATTTGTACTTTGTCTTTATTCACGCTTGTCTTCTCTTTCTTCGACTATAATTGCTGAAGCTTTTGTCTTCTTCTATTACAGTACTTCATGCTTCAGGACTTTATAGAAAAGGGTACCTTATTTTCTGGTCAAGCTTGGACTTTCAATATCTTAATACTTTATTCAAAATTACTTCTCCAGCCATCATAATGTTTGTGTTCTGAATAGACGCATGATTAGATTCAATGGACGCTTCTTAAATTAGCTAAGGCACTTGGTTATCCACTAGGCAAAATTCACATGGCTGTTTAACTCGTAGCATTCTTAGTAGTTAGCGTATTATGCTTCTTTGACCCTCTTAATGCACGAATTAGGATTCGATGTCTTCATGAAACGTATAGATATGGATATTACCTTTAATGAGACATTGGTTTCATCCAATTCAGACACCTACTACTCGATATATGGTCATTTGTAACGCCCCGATTTTCATGTTTTCTAATTCTTCAGTATTTTAACGTCTTTATTTTATTCGAGGTCTTAGGAATGGAAATAAAATATTCCGAGACCATAGTCATGCTCGACGATATCGTAGGAAGCTACGATTAAGTTTTGAGTCAAAAACTCAAACGGAGTTCGGTCTGCGTTTTTACACTGACAATATGATTTTACTGCTCAGAAGACCTCAGATGGACCCGTGAACGAGACAGTAAGTCTTAGAATTTGATTCTCTACGTTTTGGTTAAATTTCGTAAAAATTTCAGAAAAATCATTTCCTGACCTTCGTTCGGGCGGAATTCTCAATCGGGTGACGAACGGAGCCACATATGGACTTACCGAGACTCGCCAACAGATAATCTTGATATCACAACATCCCAGGACACTTGGGAGAGTATGCCAGAGTCGTCACGACGATCGGGAAAATCTAGACGCAAAATGACCAAAATGCCCCTAACCTTAGTCTTTTGCACTTTTACCATTTTACCCTTTTGGCAAATGACCATTTTGCCCTTAAGTGACTTGTTTTAAGGCTGAACTCAGCCCTCACACCCTCTCATTCACGCAGCCCAGCCCTTCTTGAAGAGCCAAGAACACCATCTTCAACTTTAGAGAGAAAACACCATTGTTGTCTTGAGAAAAGCTTGAGTTCTTGTTGGAATCACTTGATTCCTTGAGCAATCTTCCATCATTTAAAGGTAAGATCACTTCTATGATCTCTTAGCTTCTTGAATATCTCTTTATTTCAAGATCAATCTTCATTTTCATGAAAATTATTTCTTAGATCCAAAAGTTTGAAAATCCATAGGAAATTGTAGAAAAATCCTTTTGAGGTAAGACCAAGTTCTTTGAACTCACCTCATCATTCTCTATCTAAACCCAAGAGCTTATGATTCAACTCTCATCATAGCTCAAAAAGCACATTAGGGCCGAACCCTTCTTGATGATGATGAATAGTGTTTTCATCAAGTTTTGATTTTTAACACTTGATTTCATCCTTAGCTTTCCTAATGCTTTTGAATCCATGAAATGGAAAACTAAGATCAATTCCTAGCTTTATTCTCTTTAGGGTGGCCGAAACCCTCTTTGTGAGAATTGTTGAGTTTGGTTTGATTGTTGTTTAATGATTGATTGTTTGGTTGTTTGTAGTTGGTGACAACTATCAGGAGGTTCACAAACCGATCAACCGACTTTGATCCGGGAATCTGCTCTTCAACAGGTATGGGGAGAAGAACCTCATCACACCAAGATGGTGGTGGTGAAGATGGTTGTTTACTTTATGTGTGGGTGAAACCCTTTAGTTTGGGTTCACTTTTAGTTGTTATGTTTTGTTAAGTTCTCTTGGAGAACAAGGTTGTCATGATGAGTTTATGCTTGAGTATGTTGTAGTGTGCTTTAGTATATGTTGATGATGAGATGATTGAATGAAAAACCATTTTCATGTATGTTGGAAAACCTACTTTGATCACTAGATCAAGTATGGACTTTTATTGTTGATTATGAGACCATAATGTGTGATGGACTTGGATGTTTGATTGTGATGTAGTAATGTGTATTATGGTTATCATGATTGTGTAAGTGTTGTGAGCCATACTTTGATTGGTTGATGAAGTAAAACCTCACATTGATTCCTAGTTGGCTATTAGCCATGACCTTGAGGAAAGGAAGGATATGAATAGTTGTTGGACAAGTCAAGTTTTGATGTAAAGAAAGTGTTTTCAATAACTTGTGTTTTTCAAAGAAAAACCCTAAGTGACTTTAAATGGAATTAAATCTCAAAGTGCTTTCACCAAAGTGAAACATGTTTTATACCTTATCCTTAGTTCATCTAGCTAATCAAGTGACTCAAAATGAGAAAAGAAGTGGTTTCATGAAGAGAATCAAAATGGTTCCCTAAGGTTGGTGCCTTGTTTGAAGGCAACTTTTCGCTAAGCGAATTTACTTTCGCTACGCGAAAAACAGGGAAAGTCTTAGTTGGGCATCACTGCCTCACTTTCGCTAAGCGAATTCATATTCGCTAAGCGAACCCAGCAAATTTCGCTACGCGAATTACATCTCGCTGAGCAATCCAGAGAAGTCTCCAATAGAGGTGTAACCGTCTGAACTTTCGCTAAGCGAAATCATTCTCGCTAAGCGAATAAAGTGAAGTTTCGCTACGCGAATTCTGTCTCGCCGAGCGATCCAGAGGTGTTTCTAAAGAGGTGCAACCGTCTGAACTTGCGCTACGCGAATTCATATTCGCTAAGCGAATACAATACATTTCGCTACGCGATTTATAACTCGCCGAGCGAACCAGAGGAATTCCAAAGGAGGCATTACTGCCTCATTTTCGCTAAGCGAATGGAATTCCGCTAAGCGAATTTCATGTTTCAGAAAATGCTAGAAATGAAGTAAGTAGTTCAAATGTTGTTTCAAATCAAATGAGTTTTCAATTGTAAAAGTTGTTTGGTTTACAAAAGGAGTTTTCTAACTCAATCGTAAAGTTTTGCGCGAGAAAAACCTAAGTTAAGTAATTAACTTAGAGTTGAAGACAAGGGTTAATTAAGTATTGTATATGGTGGAACAAGACCATGTGCTATACCATTGATGACTTAGTACATCAATGAGTTCATAAGACTTAAGTGAAATCAACACTTGTTTCCTTAATTGAAAGACAAGGGATTAATATCTTAGAAAGGCTTAAAGACTTATCTAAGAGGATTCTCAATCCTTATTCATAATGCTTAGGACTTGAGACATAATTCATAAGACGTAAACACAAACACAAAACGTTTTGGTTTTCGAAACAGTAGTTCGATGACGGACCAATGATTCGGATCTAGGTTAATCGTTCAATTGTTTCTGTCTTGTGATAACTGGAATGAGAGAGATCCTGAGGCTGTGCAGGTATGGGACTGTACAGTGGAAGGAATCCTGAGGCTATGCAGGCATGGGACTGTATAGTTAAGGGAAGGCATATAAGAATTGATTGGTACTACCCATATCAACAAGATTTATCTTCTTTTCGGGAGCTTAGAACATAAGTACTTTATAGTTAAGCGTGCTTGACTTAGAGTAATTATGGGATGGGTGACCTTCTGGGAAGTTTCCTAGAAAGCGTGTGAGTGAGGACAAAACACGCTGAAAAGACTTGTGTTGGTTTGTGGGGACAGTCGGCGATTCTGAAAGCAGTCTGGATCATTCCAAAGGAATCATGAGATATTTATCCGATGGATAATTGTCTTATCCGATGGATAAATGTTTTATAAAACAAAGATGTGTGTAGTTTCTAAGGAAGAGAACCTTAGTGAACCTTGAGGTTTATCCAATGGATAGACATTGTTTTATCGCATCTGCTTTGTGTAAGCATTAGCATTTCATGTGCATAGTTGTAAGGCCTTGAGCCTAGGAGTTGAGCTTACACCTTGATGCGGGTGCGAATCTTACGGTGACGATCTTCAATGGTCTTTTTGGAGGTATCAGGGTTGGAAGGGCTGACATGTGACCAGTTGGTGATTCTTCTGTGTCGTGGCGAATCCGTGCAATACACTGATATCCTCTACTAGATGCCGTACTTTTCATGTTTGGTCGAGAGTGTTACCGTAAAGCCAGATACGTGCACGTTACGAATGTTGTAGCATCTTGCTCATGGCTGGCAGAAACCGGAACATGTCCTCCCATTCACTCTCTCCGAATGTTTTGTTAGCTCCATGGAGTAGGGGTCAGAGTAGTACCCAGTGACATTGACATTGAGTCATATACATTGCATTGCATTGCATGGCTATTGATGTTTATGGCTATTGATGTTTACGTTTACTGTTAGACATCGCTGTATTGTTTAAGGATGCCTTATATTATGCTGTTAAATGTTTAGCATGCTATTATGTTGTTAACTGCTTAACATGATTTATACTGAGAACCTTTGTAAGCATGTTGGGTATGCTGTTACCCGGTGAGTCGTCCCGTTTTTGCTACTGCTATTTTGTTGTGTTGATGAACGGGAATCTCACCCATATCTATATGTTTTCTGCTGGTACTTGCTGTTGATGCTTGAACAGATGGACGCGACGATGGTTCGGTTCCGCAGTCCCTTTGAGTTCGGAGGTGGACTCTTTTTCTGTTTTAGCTTTGTTGTCGGCCAGACTATGTCAGTTTTTGTAGTACCTTTTGGGAGCTATGACTCCTAGTACTTATTGTATTTTCTTATGTCAGTCATACATTAGACTTATGTCTGTATATATAGTAATGTTGTTATTTCTGTTTCTGTTTTCTGTATTATAATACTGTATATATGTCCTAGTAATGCATGGTGAACCTAAGTTCACTTATTAGTATTATTTATTACCTTTACTAATCCCATTACATCTTTATGAAAAGAAAAGAAAAAGAAAAATCGTATTTTTCTGCATTAATAAATATTTTCGGCCTTATAAACGTTCGGGAATGTGACACTCGGGAAAGGGTGTTGCATTATTTGGTATCAGAGCTGGCCGAGTCTTTTTGGGGTTTGTAGGTTATGGTCTGTCTTGTTTGTGTTGTGTTTTCTCTGATTGTTTTCCGTGTTATTGTTTCTGAGAGAAAACAATGTTGGAGAGGATGATGACTTCGGTCTATCCTTTTGTATTGTTTGTTTTCTGTGTTGTGTTTCTGTGAAGAAGACCACGATTGTTTGTTACTCTCTGCATTATTGTTTCTGAAGGGGAATGATATTGGACAGGGTAGTAATGTTTTTGCTTTCTTGTAAGTTGTCGCTAGCAGAGTTCTTTAGAACGAGTGTTTTCCGACGGGTGCAAGACGAGTTGAAAGACATGGAGTTCCTGCAGCTACGTCAAGGAGGAATGTCTGTCAAAGAATATGCTGATCGTTTTGAGTTCCTGCTGAAGTCTTCGAGGTATTTCCATCTTCATCCCGACGAGGAGTGGAAGTGTACAAAGTTCGAAGAAGGTTTAACGGACGAGATTCGAGGAGAGGTGCTGCCTCTTAAGGTCAAAGAGTTCTCGGTTTTGGTAGATGAATGCTTTGTAATCGAAGATCTGATGAAGACTTGTGGAGGAAGGCAACGTCACTCTGGACCGACTAGGTTCCATAAAGGCACCAATGGTCGTGATGATAGATCTCGATGGAAACCGTATTCAAAACAGCAAGGTCAACAACAACGTTCTGTAGGAGGAAGCAGTGGGAATATTAGTCAATTTGGAAGCGCCCCAAAGAAGTGCATGAAGTGTGGCAAGAACAATCATGTCACCAGAGAATGCTTAATCAAGGGAATCATATGCTTCAAGTGTGGGAAGCCAGGACATACTTCACGCGATTGTGTGCAATCAAAAGCTACACATTCTGTCAATGATGTGCAAGCAACGAAGCCTAAGGCAATGAGTGGAGTTTATACGGGGGATGATGCTGAGACTTCTCAAAAGGAAGATTTGATTCACGGCCTGATCGTCGTGGAAGGTAGAACCTTATCTGTATCTTTCCTTACCCTTAGATTTGGTAATTTTTGCACTTTCTGCAAAGCCCGTTATAACTGCGAAAGTCTGTTTGAACTGTTCTATTTTCTGTAATGGATAGAACGTTTTTGATTGATTTAATCTGTTTGCCTCTCCGCAAATGGATGTGATCATAGGGATGGATTGGTTATCTTGTAACTATATCCCATTAGACGGTGCAAACAAAACCTTAGTTTTCCCTGATTCGGATAATTCTGGATTTGGACTGCCAACCAAGGAAACGTTTCTTTGAGAAAGGGAGCTCAACGAATACATGTTACTAACGAGTTTCCGGAAGTCTTTCCTGAAGTACCAGGTGTACCGCCAGTTCGAGACATCGAGTTGTGATCGATCTTGTGCCAGGAATAGGACCAGCGTCTATGGCACCTTATCATATGGCACCTGCTGAGTTGGAAACCCCGAAGGAACAGTTGGTGGACTTATAGGGAAAAACAGTTCGTTAGACCCAGTGTGTCGCCGTAGGGAACACCTGTGCGGTTGGTGAGAAAGACAGACGAAACATCTTGCTTACGTGTGGATTGGCGCCAGTTGAATAAGGTTATTATTAAGAACAAGTATCCACTTCCGAGGATAAATGACTTGATGGATCAGTTGAGGAGAGCGACAGTTTTCTCCGAGATTGATTTGCGATCGGGTTATCACCAGATTCATGTGAAGGCAGAAAATATACCGAAGACAGCGTTTCGAACACGCTATGGGCACTACGAGTATAGGATTACATGGATTACATGAATAGAATCTTTCGTCCATACCTAGATAAGTTTGTCGTTGTTTCATAGACGACATACTCATCTATTCGCGAAACCAGGAAGAACATGCTGAATATCTTAGTGTGAATCTTCAGGTTCTGAAGGAGAAACAGCGGTATGCAAAGTTGTCCAAGTGTTAGTTTTGGCTCGACGAAGTAAAGTTTTTGGGTCATGCGATTTCAAAGGAAGGATAAAGCGTTTGAATGGACTGAAGCCTGTGAGGAAAGTTTGCAAGGATTAGAGAGAAGGTTGACTACTTCACCTGTGTTAGTGCTGCCTGATCTCAAGGGAACATTTGTGTTCACACTCCTACGTATTCCTCAATGTATTAGACAATTGAGTGAATTGGTAATATGGTGTCCATTGGTCTGGACATTTTCGTATTATTTCACTGAAAGTTTTGTTATGACTATTTCTTGAGTTATAACATAAACAACTTCTCGATACTTGAAGTTTCTTGATGAAACTTAGTCTAATCACTTTTACTTTTGGTGAAGGTGATCCAGTTTGATTTTTGCCAGACTGTTTATCTTTTGATTCCAAAGTTTATTGGAAGGTTCTTATGAAAGAAGGAACTTTATTAGAGTCATGGATGTAAACATGTATTAGCTATGCATTTTTACACTCACGAACCTACTGAAGAGTCTTTTTGCATACTGGATATTCCTATATTCATTCCAGATTGGTAAAATTCTTTTGCTATTTTCTTTTGAGACCAAGACCAGGAAAAATTTCCTTTGTTGAAAATTTCTTTCCTTAATCTTCAGCGATCGAGTGGGTTTAGTTTTAAGTCACGGAATTTCGAGGACGAAATTCTTTTAAGAGGGGTAGGAATGTAACGCCCCGATTTTCATGTTTTCTAATTCTTCAGTATTTTAACGTCTTTATTTTATTCGAGGTCTTAGGAATGGAAATAAAATATTCCGAGACCATAGTCATGCTCGACGATATCGTAGGAAGCTACGATTAAGTTTTGAGTCAAAAACTCAAATGGAGTTCGGTCTGCGTTTTTACACTGACAAACTGCTCAGAAGACCTCAGATGGACCCGTGAACGAGACAGTAAGTCTTAGAATTTGATTCTCTACGTTTTGGTTAAATTTCGTAAAAATTTCAGAAAAATCATTTCCTGACCTTCGTTCGGGCGGAATTCTCAATCGGGTGACGAACGGAGCCACATATGGACTTACCGAGATTCGCCAACAGATAATCTTGATATCACAACATCCCAGGACACTTGGGAGAGTATGCCAGAGTCGTCATGACGATCGGGAAAATCTAGACGCAAAATGACCAAAATGCCCCTAACCTTAGTCTTTTGCACTTTTACCATTTTACCCTTTTGGCAAATGACCATTTTGCCCTTAAGTGACTTGTTTTAAGGCTGAACTCAGCCCTCACACCCTCTCATTCACGCAGCCCAGCCCTTCTTGAAGAGCCAAGAACACCATCTTCAACTTTAGAGAGAAAACACCATTGTTGTCTTGAGAAAAGCTTGAGTTCTTGTTGGAATCACTTGATTCCTTGAGCAATCTTCCATCATTTAAAGGTAAGATCACTTCTATGATCTCTTAGCTTCTTGAATATCTCTTTATTTCAAGATCAATCTTCATTTTCATGAAAATTATTTCTTAGATCCAAAAGTTTGAAAATCCATAGGAAATTGTAGAAAAATCCTTTTGAGGTAAGACCAAGTTCTTTGAACTCACCTCATCATTCTCTATCTAAACCCAAGAGCTTATGATTCAACTCTCATCATAGCTCAAAAAGCACATTAGGGCCGAACCCTTCTTGATGATGATGAATAGTGTTTTCATCAAGTTTTGATTTTTAACACTTGATTTCATCCTTAGCTTTCCTAATGCTTTTGAATCCATGAAATGGAAAACTAAGATCAATTCCTAGCTTTATTCTCTTTAGGGTGGCCGAAACCCTCTTTGTGAGAATTGTTGAGTTTGGTTTGATTGTTGTTTAATGATTGATTGTTTGGTTGTTTGTAGTTGGTGACAACTATCAGGAGGTTCACAAACCGATCAACCGACTTTGATCCGGGAATCTGCTCTTCAACAGGTATGGGGAGAAGAACCTCATCACACCAAGATGGTGGTGGTGAAGATGGTTGTTTACTTTATGTGTGGGTGAAACCCTTTAGTTTGGGTTCACTTTTAGTTGTTATGTTTTGTTAAGTTCTCTTGGAGAACAAGGTTGTCATGATGAGTTTATGCTTGAGTATGTTGTAGTGTGCTTTAGTATATGTTGATGATGAGATGATTGAATGAAAAACCATTTTCATGTATGTTGGAAAACCTACTTTGATCACTAGATCAAGTATGGACTTTTATTGTTGATTATGAGACCATAATGTGTGATGGACTTGGATGTTTGATTGTGATGTAGTAATGTGTATTATGGTTATCATGATTGTGTAAGTGTTGTGAGCCATACTTTGATTGGTTGATGAAGTAAAACCTCACATTGATTCCTAGTTGGCTATTAGCCATGACCTTGAGGAAAGGAAGGATATGAATAGTTGTTGGACAAGTCAAGTTTTGATGTAAAGAAAGTGTTTTCAATAACTTGTGTTTTTCAAAGAAAAACCCTAAGTGACTTTAAATGGAATTAAATCTCAAAGTGCTTTCACCAAAGTGAAACATGTTTTATACCTTATCCTTAGTTCATCTAGCTAATCAAGTGACTCAAAATGAGAAAAGAAGTGGTTTCATGAAGAGAATCAAAATGGTTCCCTAAGGTTGGTGCCTTGTTTGAAGGCAACTTTTCGCTAAGCGAATTTACTTTCGCTACGCGAAAAACAGGGAAAGTCTTAGTTGGGCATCACTGCCTCACTTTCGCTAGGAGTTGAGCCTAGGAGTTGAGCTTACACCTTGATGCGGGTGCGAATCTTACGGTGACGATCTTCAATGGTCTTTTTGGAGGTATCAGGGTTGGAAGGGCTGACATGTGACCAGTTGGTGATTCTTCTGTGTCGTGGCGAATCCGTGCAATACACTGATATCCTCTACTAGATGCCGTACTTTTCATGTTTGGTCGAGAGTGTTACCGTAAAGCCAGATACGTGCACGTTACGAATGTTGTAGCATCTTGCTCATGGCTGGCAGAAACCGGAACATGTCCTCCCATTCACTCTCTCCGAATGTTTTGTTAGCTCCATGGAGTAGGGGTCAGAGTAGTACCCAGTGACATTGACATTGAGTCATATACATTGCATTGCATTGCATGGCTATTGATGTTTATGGCTATTGATGTTTACGTTTTCTGTTAGACATCGCTGTATTGTTTAAGGATGCCTTATATTATGCTGTTAAATGTTTAGCATGCTATTATGTTGTTAACTGCTTAACATGATTTATACTGAGAACCTTTGTAAGCATGTTGGGTATGTTGTTACCCGGTGAGTCGTCCCGTTTTTGCTACTGCTATTTTGTTGTGTTGATGAACGGGAATCTCACCCATATCTATATGTTTTCTGCTGGTACTTGCTGTTGATGCTTGAACAGATGGACGCGACGATGGTTCGGTTCCGCAGTCCCTTTGAGTTCGGAGGTGGACTCTTTTTCTGTTTTAGCTTTGTTGTCGGCCAGACTATGTCAGTTTTTGTAGTACCTTTTGGGAGCTATGACTCCTAGTACTTATTGTATTTTCTTATGTCAGTCATACATTAGACTTATGTCTGTATATATTGTAATGTTGTTATTTCTGTTTCTGTTTTCTGTATTATAATACTGTATATATGTCCTAGTAATGCATGGTGAACCTAAGTTCACTTATTAGTATTATTTATTACCTTTACTAATCCCATTACATCTTTATGAAAAGAAAAGAAAAAGAAAAATCGTATTTTTCTGCATTAATAAATATTTTCGGCCTTATAAACGTTCGGGAATGTGACACTCGGGAAAGGGTGTTGCATCATTAAACGCTACAAAGGTATGACTGTCAGGAACAACATCAAATCACCAACTTACGGATGCAATTTGACAAATATAAAGATTAATTTCGCACTTGACCTCTTCATGAGATATGCGGATATTTCTCTAAACCTTCCGACGATAGCAAGATCGATGCTGTTGAACAGCTAAAGATCCAGAAATTGTCAGCAGACACTTGCATGTTCCGATGGTCTTGAACAGCTTCACATCTCAAGCTTGAAGAAGGAATTTCACTCAAATAGATATTGGTTCAGATCTCGACATCTCCAGGAAACATGTTGGTATTTCTCTTATCCTTCTTAAAAAAGAAAGATCACTTCATTTCAATGAGCGTACCTCAAAATATGAAGTTTCGGGAGCTTGATTGTCGGCAGCAGGCGCTTGACTTCAATCTTCAGTGTTTTTGCTTTCGCAGCATTTGTAATTTTTGTCTTTAATCACGCTTGTCTTCTCTTTCTTCAATTAGAATTGCTGAAGCTTTTGTGTTCTTCTGTTACAGTACTTCATGCTTCAAGACTTTATAGAAAAGGGTACCTTATTTTCTGGTCAAGCTTGGACTTTCAATATCTTAATACTTCATTCAAAATTACTTCTCCAGCCATCATAATGTTTGTGTTCTGAATAGACGCATGATTAGATTCAATGGACGCTTCTTAAATTAGCTAAGGCACTTGGTTATCCACTAGGCAAAATTCACATGGCTGTTTAACTCGTAGCATTCTTAGTAGTTAGCGTATTATGCTTCTTTGACCCACTTAATGCACGAATTAGGATTCGATGTCTTCATGAAACGTATAGATATGGATATTACCTTTAATGAGACATTGGTTTCATCCAATTCAGACACCTACTGCTCAATATATGGTCATCAAACGCTACAAAGGTATGACTGTCAGGAACAACATCAAATCACCAACTTACGGATGCAATTTGACAAAGATAGAGATTAATTTCGCACTTGACCTCTTCATGAGAGATGCGGATATTTCTCTAAACCTTCCGACGATACCAAGATCGATGCTGTTGAACAGCTAAAGATCCAGAAATTGTCAGCAGACACTTGCATGTTCCGATGGTCTTGAACAGCTTCACATCTCAAGCTTGAAGAAGGAATTTCACTCAGATAGATATTGGTTCAGATCTCGACATCTCCAGGAAACATGTTGGTATTTCTCTTATCCTTCTTAAAAAAGAAAGATCACTTCATTTCAATGAGCGTACCTCAAAATATGAAGTTTCGGGAGCTTGATTGTCGGCAGCAGGCGCTTGACTTCAATCTTCAGTGTTTTTGCTTTCGCAGCATTTGTAATTTTTGTCTTTAATCACGCTTGTCTTCTCTTTCTTCAATTAGAATTGCTGAAGCTTTTGTGTTCTTCTGTTACAGTACTTCATGCTTCAAGACTTTATAGAAAAGGGTACCTTATTTTCTGGTCAAGCTTGGACTATCAATATCTTAATACTTCATTCAAAATTACTTCTCCAGCCTTCATAATGTTTGAATAGACACTTGATTAGATTCACCGGACACTTCTTAAATTAGCTAAGGCGCTTGATTATCCACTGGGCACATTCACAAGGTTGTTTAACTCGTAGCATTCTTAGCAGTTAGCGTATTATGCTTCTTTGACCCTCTTAGTGGACGAATTAGGATTCGATGTCTTCAGGAAACGTGTAGATATGGATATTAGCTTTAACAAGACAATGGTTTCATCCAATTCGGAAACGTACAGCTCAAGATATGGTCATTAGACGCTACAAAGGTATGACAGTCAGGAACAACCTTACGTCACCAACTTACGGATGCATTTTGACAAAGATAGATATCGATTTCGCTCTTGACCTCTTCATGAGAGTTACGGATATTTCTCTAAGCTTCTAACCATACCTCGATCAATGCTTTTGAACACCTAAAGCTCCAGAAATTGTCAGCAGACGCTAGCATGTTCCGATTGTCATGAACAGTTTCACATCTCAAGCTTGAAGAAGGAATTTCACTCAGATAGATATTGGTTTAGATCTCGATATCTCTAGGAAAGATGTTGGTATTTCTCTTATCTTTCTTAAAAAACAAATATCACTTCATTTCGATGTGCGTATCTCAAAAAAACGACGTTTCGGGCGATTGATTGTCGCCAGCAGGTGCTTGACTTCAATCTTTAGTGTTTTTGCTTTTGCAGCATTTGTACTATTATTGTCTTTATTCACGCTTGTCTTCTCTTTCTTCTATTATAATTGCTGAAGCTTTTGTCTTCTTCTATTACAGTACTTCATGCTTCAAGACTTTATAGAAATGTGTACCTTATTTTCTGGTCAAGCTTGGACTTTCAATATCTTAATACTTCATTCAAAATTCCTTCTCCAGCCTTCATAATGTTTGAATAGACGCTTGATTAGATTCAACGGACGCTTCTTAAATTAGCTAAGGCACTTGGTTATCCAATGGGCAAATTCATATGGCTGTTTAACTCGTAGCATTATACTTCTTTGACCCTCTGAATGCACGAATTAGGATTCGATGTCTGCATGAAACCTGTAGATATGGATATTAGATTTAATGAGACACCGGTTTCATCCAATTCGGACACCTCCAGCTCCATATATGTTCATCGGACGCTACAAAGGTATGACTGTCAGGAACAACATCACGTCACCAACTTACGGATGCAATTTGACAAAGATAGATATCGATTTCACTCTTGACCTCTTCATGAGAGTTGCGGATACTTCTCTAAGCCTTCCAACGATAGCAAGATCGATGCTTTTGAACACCTAAAGGTCCTGAAATAGTCAGCAGACGCTTGCATGTTTTGATTGCCACGAACAGTATCACAGCTAGAGCTTGAAGAAGGAATTTCACTCAGATAGAGATTGGTTTAGAGCTCTAACTCTCCAAAAAACATGTAGGTATTTCTCTTATCTTCCTTAAAATACAAAGATCACTTCATTTCAACGAGCGTACCGCAAAATACGACGTTTCAGGCGCTTCATTGTCGGCAGCAGGCGCTTGACTTCAATATTCAGTGTTTTTGCTTTTGCAGCATTTGTACTTTTGTCTTTATTCATGGTTGTCTTCTTTTCTTTTATTAGAATTACTAAAGCTTTTGTCTTCTTCTATTACAGTACTTCATGCTTCAAGACTTTATAGAAAAGGGTACCTTATTTTCTGGTCAAGCTTAGACTTTCAACATCTTAATACTTCATTCAAAATTACTTCTCCAGCCTTCATAATGTTTGTACTTTGAATAGACGCATGATTAGATTCAATAGACGCTTCTTAAATTAGCTAAGGCGCTTGGTTATCCACTGGGAAAATTCACAAGGCTTGTTACCTCGTAGCATTCTTAGCAGTTAGCGTATTATGCTTCTTTGACCCTCTTAATGCACTAATTACGATTCAATGTCTTCATGGAACGTGTAGATATGGATATTAGATATAATGAGACACTGGTTTCATCCAATTCGGACACCTACAGCTCAATATATGGTCATCAGACGCTACAACAGTATGACTGTCAGGAACAACATCACGTCACCAACTTACGGATGCAATTTGACAAAGATAGAGATTGATTTCGCTCTTGACCTCTTCATGAGAGTTGCGGATATTTCTCCAAGACTTCCAAACATACCAAGATCGATGCTTTTGAACAGCTAAAGGCCCAGAAATTGTCAGCAGACGCTTGCATGTTCCGATTTTCATGAACAGCTTCACATCTCAAGCTTGAAGAAGGAATTTCACTCAGATAGATATTGGTTCAGATCTCGACATCTCCAGGAAACATGTTGGTATTTCTATTATCTTTCTTAAAAAACAAAGATCACTTCATTTCGAAGAGCGAATCTCAAAATACGACGTTTCGGGCGATTGATTGTCGGCAGCAGGTGCTTGACTTCAATCTTCAGTGTTTTTGTTTTCGCAGCATTTGTAATTGTTGTCTTTATTCACTCCTATCTTCTCTTTCTTCTATTAGGATTGCTGAAGATTTTGTGTTCTTCTGTTACAGTACATCATGCTTCAGGTCTTTATAGAAAAGGGTACCTTATTTTCTGGTCAAGCTTGGACTTTCAATATATTAATACTTCATTCAAAATTACTTCTCCAGCCTTCATAATGTTTGAATAGACGCTTGATTAGATTCACCGGACGCTTCTTAAATTAGCTAAGGCGCTTGATTATCCACTGGGCACATTCACAAGGCTGTTTAACGCGTAGCATTCTTAGCAGTTAGCGTATTATGCTTCTTTTTCCCTCTTAATGGACGAATTAGGATTCGATGTCTGCATGAAACCTGTAGATATGGATATTAGATTTAATGAGACACCGGTTTCATCCAATTCGGACACCTGCAGCTCCATATATGGTCATCGGACGCTACATAGGTATGACTGTCAGGAACAACATCACGTCACCAAATTACGGATGCAATTTGACAAAGATAGGGATCGATTTCGCTCTTGACCTCTTCATGAGAGTTGCGGATATTTCTCTAAGCCTTCCAACGATACCAAGATCGATGCTTTTGAACACTTAAAGCTCCCGAAATAGTCAGCAGACGCTTGCATGTTCTGATTTTCACGAACAGTATCACAGCTACGGCATGAAGAAGGAATTTCACTCAGATAGAGATTGGTTTTGAGCTCTACCTCTCCAGGAAACATGTAGGTATTTCTCTTATCTTCCATAAAAAACAAAGATCACTTCATTTCGACGAGCGTACCTCAAAATACGACGTTTCGGGTGCTTCATTGTTGGCAGCAGGCGCTTGACTTCAATCTTCAGTGTTTTTGCTTTCACAGCATCTGTACTTTTGTCTTTATTCACAGTTGTCTTCTCTTTCTTTTATTATAATTACTGAAGCTCTTGTCTTCTTCTATTACAGTACTTCATGCTTCAAGACTTTATAGAAAAGGGTACCTTATTTTCTGGTCAAGCTTGGACTTTCAATATCTTAATACTTCATTAAAAGTTACTTCTCCTACCTTCATACTGTTTGTATTCTGAATAGTCGCTTGATTAGATTCACAGGACGCTTCTTAATTTAGCTAAGGCGCTTGATTATCCACTGGGCACATTCACAAGGCCGTTTAACCCGTAGCATTCTTAGCAGTTAGCGTATTATGCTTCTTTGACTCTCTTAGTGGACGAATTAGGATTCGATGTCTTCAAGAAACTTGTAGCTATGGATATTAGATTTAATGAGACACCAGTTTCATCCAATTCGGACACCTACAGCTCAATATATGGTCATCAGACTCTACGTAGGTTTGACTGTCAGGAACAACATCACGTCACCCACTTACGGATGCAATTTGACAAAGATAGAGATCGATTTCACTGTTGACCTCTTCATGAGAGTTGCGGATATTTCTCTAAGCCTTCCAACCATACCAAGATCGATGCTTTTGAACACCTAAAGCTCCAGAAATTGTCAGCAGACGCTTGCATGTTCTGATTGTCATGAACAGTATCACAACTCAAGCTTGAAGAAGGAATTTCACTCAGATCGGGATTGGTTCAGATCTCGACTTCTCCAGGAGACAAGTAGGTATTTATCTTATCTTTCTAACAAAACCAAGATCACTTCATTTCGAAGAGCGTACCGTAAAATACGATGTTTCGGACGCTTGATTATCGGCAGCAGGTGCTTGACTTCCAACTTCAGTGCTTTTGCTTTTGTGGCATTTGTACTTTTGTTTTTATTCATGTTTGTCTTCTCTTTCATCTATTATAATTTCTGAAGCTTTTGTCTTCTTCTATTACAGTACTTCATACTTCAGGACTTTATAGAAAAGGGTACCTTATTTTCTGGTAAAGCTTGGACATTCAATATCTTAATACTGCATTCAAAAATACTTCTCCAGACTTCATAATGTTTGTATTCTGAATAGACACTTGATTAGATTCATCGGACGCTTCTTAAATTAGCTAAGGCGCTTGATTATCCACTGGGCACATTCACAAGGCTGTTTAACTCGTAGCATTCTTAGCAGTTACCGTATTATGCTTCTTTGACCCTCTTAGTGGACGAATTAGGATTCAATGTCTGCCTGAAACTTGTAGATATGGATGTTAGATTTAATGAGACATCGGTTGCATCCAATTCGGACACGTACAACTCAATATATGGTCATCAGACGCTACATAGGTATGACTGTCAAGAACAACATCAAGTCACCAACTTACGAATGCAATTTGACAAAGATAGAGATCGGCTTCGCTCTTGACCTCTTCATGAGAGTTGCGGATATTTCTCCAAGCCTTCGAACCATACCAAGATCGATTCTTTTGAACACCTACAGCTCCAGAAATTGTCAGCAGACGCTTGCATGTTCCGATTGTCATGAACAACTTCACATCTCAAGCACGAAGAAGGAATTTCACTCAGATAGATATTGGTTCAGATTTCGACATCTCCAGAAACATGTTGGTATTTCTCTTATATTACTTAAAAAACAAAGATCACTTCATTTCGATCAGCATACCTCAAAATACGACGTTTCGGGCGCTTGATTGTCGGCAGCAGGCACTTGACTTCAATCTTCAGTGTTTTTGCTTTCGCAACATTTGTAATTTTTGTCTTTATTCACTCTTGTCTTCTCTTTCTTCTATTAGAATTGCTTAAGCTTTTTTGTTCTTCTGTTACAGTACTTCATGCTTCAAGACTTTATAGAAAAGGGTACCTTATTTTCTGCTCAAGCTTGGACTTTCAATATCTTAATACTTCATTCAAAATTACTTCTCCAGCCTTCAAAATGTTTGAATAGACACTTGATTAGATTCACCGGACGCTTATTAAATTAGCTAAGGCTCCTGATTATCCACTGGGCACATTCACAAGGTTGTTTAACGAGTAGCATTCTTAGTAGTTAGCGTATTATGCTTCTTTGATCCTCTTAATGGACGAATTAGGATTCGATGTCTGCAAGAAACCTGTAGATATGGATATTAGATTTAATGAGACACTGTTTTCATCAAATTCGGACACCTCCAGCTCAATATATGGTCATCGGACTTTACAAAGGTATGACTGTCAGGAACAACATCACGTCACCAACTTACGGATGCAATTTGACAAAGTTAGAGATCGATTTCGCTCTTGACCTCTTCATGAGAGTTGTGGATATTTCTCTAAGCCTTCCAACCATACCAAGATCGATGCATTTGAACATCTAAAGATCCAGAAATTGTCCGCAGATGCTTGCATGTTCCGATTGTCATGAACAGTTTCACATCTCAAGCTTGAAGAAGGAATTTCACTCAAATAGATATTGGTTTAGATCTCGACATCTCCAGGAAACATGTTGGTATTTCAATTATATTTCTTAAAAAACAAAGATCACTTCATTTCGATGACCGTACCTCAAAATACGACGTTTCGGGCGCTTGATTGTCGGCAGCAGGCGCTTGACTTCAATCTTCAGTGTTTTTGCTTTCGCAGCATCTGTAATTTTTGTCTTTATTCACGCTTGTCTTCTCTTTCTTCTATTGAAATTGCTTAAGCTTTTGTGTTCCTCTGTTACAGTACTTCATGCTTCAAGACTTTATAGAAAAGGGTACCTTATTTTCTGGTCAAGCTTGGGCCTTCAATATCTTAATACTTCATTCAAAATTACTGCTCCAGCCTTCAAAATGTTTGAATAGACACTTGATTAGATTCACCGGACGCTTCTTAAATTAGCTAAGGCGCTTGATTATCCACTGGGCACATTCACAAGGCTGTTTAACTCGTTGCATTCTTTGCGGTTAGCGTATTATGCTTCTTTGACCCTCTTAATGGATGAATTAGGAATCGATGTCTGCATGAAACCTGTAGATATGGATATTAGATTTAATGAGACACCGGTTTCATCAAATTCGGTCAACTCCAGCTCAATATATGGTCATCGGACTTTACAAAGGTATGACTGTCAGGAACAACATCACGTCACCAACTTACAGATGCAATTTGACAAAGATAGAGATCGATTTCGCTTTTGACCTCTTCATGAGAGTTGCGGATATTTCTCTAAGCCTTCCAACCATACCAAGATCGAATCTTTTTAACACGTACAGGTCCAGAAATTGTCAGCAGACGCTTGCATGTTTCGATTGTCATGAATAGTTTCACATCTCAAGCTTGAAGAAGGAATTTCACTCAGATAGATATTGGTTCAGATCTCGACATCTCCTAGAAACTTGTAGATATTTCTCTTATCTTTCTTAAAAATCAAAGATCACTTCATTTCGACGAGCATATCTCAAAATACGATGTTTCGGGCGATTGATTGTCGGCCGCAGTCCCTTGACTTCAATCTTCAGTGTTTTTGCTTTCGCAGCATTTGTGCTTTTGTCTTTATTGACTGTTGTCTTCTCTTTCTTCTATTAGAATTACTGAAGCTTTTGTCTTTTTCTATTACTGTACTTCATGCTTCAGGACTTTATAGAAAAGGGTACCTTATTTTCTGGTCAAGCTTGGACTTTGAATATCTTAATACTTCATTCCAAATTACATCTCCAGCCTTCATAATGTTTTGTATTCTGAATCGACGCTTGATTAGCTTCACCGGACGCATCTGAAATTAGCTAAGGCGCGTGGTTATCCACTGGGCACATTCACAAGGTTGTCGAACTAGTAGCATTCTGACCAGTTCGCGTATTATGCCTCTTTGATCCTCTTAATGGCTGAATTAGGATTCGATGTCTTAATGAAACTTCAAGATGTGGATATTAGCTTTAAAGAGACACCGGTTTCATCCAATTCGGGCACCAACAGCTCAATATATGGTCATCAGACGCTAAATAGGTGTGACTGTCGGGAACAACATCACGTCACCAACTTATGGGTGCAATTTGACAAAGATAGAGATCGATTTCGCTCTTGACCTCTTCATGAGAGTTGCGGATGTTTCTCTATGCCTTCCAAAGATACCAAGAACGATGCTTTCGAACACCTGAAGCTCCAATAATTGTCCGCAGGCGCTTGCATGTTCTTATTGTCATGAACAATATCACATCTCAAGCTTGAAGAAGGAATTTCACTCGGATCGGGTTTGGTTCAGATCTCGACTTCTTCATGAAACATGTAGGTATTTATCTTATCTTTCTACAAAATCAAGATCATTTTAATTCGATGAGCGTACCCCAAAATACGACGTTTCGGACGCATGCGTATCGGCAGCAGGCGCTTGACTTCAATCTTCAGCGTTTTTGTTTTTGCAGCTTTTGTACTTTTGTCTTTATTTGTGTTTCTTTTCTCTTTATTCTATTATATTTGCTGAAACTTTTGTCTTCTACTATTACAATACTTGATATTTAGAACTATATCGAAAATGGTATCTCATTATCTGGTCAAGCTTGGACTTTGGTTATCTTAATACTTCATTCGAAATTACTTCTCCAGCCATCATAATGTTCTGTATTCTGAGTAGACGATTGATTAGCTTCATCGTGGGAGTGTTAAATGAGCTAAGACGCTTGGTTATCCACTGGGCACATTCCCAAGGCTGTTTAACTTGTTGTAATCTGTCGAGTTAGCGGATTATGCTTCTTTGACGCTCTTAATGCACGAATTAGGATTCGATATCTTCATGAAACGTATAGATTGAGACATTGGTTTCACCCAATTCGGACACCTACAGCTCAATATATGGTCATCAGATGCTACAAAGGTATGACTGTCAGGAACAACATCAAGTCACCAACTTACGGATGCAATTTGACAAAGATAGAGATCGATTTTGCATTTGTCCTCTTCATGAGAGTTGCGGATATTTCTCTAAGCCTTCCGACGATACCAAGATCGATGCTTTTGAACACCTAAAGCTCCTGAAATAGCCAACAGACGGTTGCATGTTCTGATTGTCATGAACAGTATCACAGCTAGAGCTTGAAGAAGAAATTTCACTCAGATAGAGATTGGTTTAGATCTCGACCTCTCCAGGAAACATATAGGTATTTCTCTTATCTTTCTTAAAAAACAAAGATCACTTCATTTCGGCGAGCGTACCTCAAAATACGACGTTTCGGGCGCTTGACTATCGGCACCAATGCTTGACTTCAATTTTAGTGTTTTTGCTTTTGCAGCATTTGTACTTTTGTCTTTAATCACGCTTGTCTTCTCTTTCTTCTATTATAATTGCTGAAGCTTTTGTCTTCTTCTATTACAGTACTTCATGCTTCAGGACTTTATAGAAAAGGGTACCGTATTTTCTGGTCAAGCTTGGAATTTCAATATCTTAATACTTCATTAAAAATTACTTCTCCAGCCTTCATAATGTTTGTATTCTTAATAGACGCTTGATTAGATTCAACGGATGCTTCTGAAATTAGCTAAGGCGCTTGGTTATCCACTGGACAAATTCACAAGGCTGTTTAACTCGTAGCATGCTTAGCAGTTAGCGTATTATGCTTCTTTGACCCTCTTAGTGGACGAATTAGGATTCGATGTCTTCAGGAAACGTGTAGATATGGATATTATCTTTAACGAGACACTGGTTTCATCCAATTCCGAAACCTACAGCTCAATATACGGACATCAGACGCTACAAAGGTATGACTGTCAAGAACATCACGTCACAAACTTCGGAAGCATTTTGACAAAGATAGATATCGATTTCGCTCCTGACCTCTTCATGAGAGTTTCAGATATTTCTCTAAGCCTTCCAACCATACCTAGATAGATGCTTTTGAACCCCTAAAGCTCCAAAATTTGTCATCAGACGCTAGCATGTTCCGATTGTCATGAACAGTTTCACATCTCAAGCTTGAAGAAGGAATTTCACTCAAATAGATATTGGTTCAGATATCGACATCTCTAGCAAACATCTTGGTATTTCTCTTATCTTTCTTAAAAAACAAATATCACTTCATTTCGATGAACGTATCTCAAAAAAACGACGTTACGGGCTATTGATTGTCGGCAGCAGGTGCTTGACTTCAATCTTCAGTATTTTTGCTTTCGCAGCATTTGTAATTTCGACTTTATTCGCGGTTGTCTTCTCTTTCATCTATTAGTATTACTGAAGCTTTTTTCTACTTCTTTTACAGTACTTCATGCTTCAGGACTTTATAGAAAAGGGTACCTTATTTTCTGGTCAAGCTTGGACTTTCAATATCTTAATACTTCATTCAAAATTACTTCTCCAGCCTTCATAATGTTTGTATTCTGAATAGACGCTTGATTAGACTGCCAGACGCTTATTAATTTTGCTAAGGTGCCTGATTATCCACTAGGCACATTCACAAGGCTGTTTAACTCGTAGCATTCTTAGCAGTTAGCGTATTATGCTTCTTTGACGCTCTTAATGGACGAATTTGGATTCGATGTCTTCATGAAACTTGCAGATATGGATATTAGATTTAATGGGACACCGGTTTCATCCAATTCGGACACCTACAGGTCAATATATGGTTATCAGACGCTACATAGGTATGACTGTCAGGAACAACATCACGTCACCAACTTACGGATGCAATTTGACAAAGATAGAGATCGATTTCGCTCTTGACCTCTTCATGAGAGTTGTGGATATTTCTCTAAGTCTTCCAACGATAACAAGATTGATGCTTTTGAAAACCTAAAGCTCCAGAAATTGTCAGCAGACGCTTGCATGTTCTGATTGTCATGAACACTATCACATCTCAAGCTTGAAGAAGGAATTTCACTCAGATCGGGATTGGTTCAGATCTCGACTTCTGCAGGAAGCATGTAGGTATTTATCTTATCTTTCTAAAAAACTAAGATCATTTAATTTCGACGAGCGTATCCCAAAATATGACGTTTAGGACGCTTGCTTATTGGCAGAAGGCGCTTGACTTCGATCTTCAGTGATTTGGCTTTTGCAGCTTTTGTACTTTTGTCTTTATTTGTGCTTCTTTTCTCTTTCTTCTATTAGACTTGCTGAAGCTTTTGTCTTCTACTATTACAATACTTGATATTTAGAACTATATCGAAAAGGGTATCTCATTTTCTAGTCAAGCTCGAACTTTGAATATCTTAATACTTCATTCGAAATTACTTCTCCAGCCATCATAATATTCTGTATTCTGAGTAGATGATTGATTAGCTTCACCGTAGGAGTTTTAAATGAGCTAAGGCGCTTGGTCTTCTCTTTCTTCTATTAGAATTTCTAAAGCTTTTGTGTTTTTCTGTTACAGTACTCATGCTTCAAGACTTTAAAGAAAAGGGTACCTTATTTTCTTGTCAAGCTTGGACATTCAATATTATAATACTTCATTCAAAATTACTTCTCCAGCCTTCATAATGTTTGAATAGACGCTTGATTAGATTCACCGGACACTTCTTAAATTAGCTAAGGCGCTTGATTATCCACTGGGCACATTCACAAGGTTGTTTAACTCGTAGCTTTCTTAGTAGTTAGAGTATTATGCTTCTTTGTCCCTCTTAATGGACAAATTAGTATTCGATGTCTGTATGAAACCTGTAGATATGGATATTAGATTTAATGAGACACCGGTTTCATCCAATTCGGACACCTCCAGCTCAATATATGGTCATCGGACCTTACAAAGGTATGACTATCAGAAACAACATCACGTCACCAACTTACGGATGCAATTTGACAAAGATAGAGATCGATTTCGCTCTTGACCTCTTCATGAGAGTTGCGGATATTTCACTAAGCCTTCCAACGATACCAAGATCGATGCTTTTGAACACCTAAAGCTCCAGAAATTGTCAGCAGACTCTTGCATGTTCTGATTGTCATGAACAGTATCACATCTCAAGCTTGAAGAAGGAATTTTACTCAGATCGGGATTGGTTCAGATCTCGACTTCTGCAGGAAACATGTAGGTATTTATCTTATCTTCCTAAAAAACCAAGATCATTTCATTTCGACGAGCGTACCCCAAAATTCGACATTTCGGATGCTTGCTTATCGGCAACAGGCGCTTGACTACAATCTTCAGTGCTTTTACTTTTGCAGCTTTTGTACTTATGTCTTTATTTGTGCTTCTTTTCTATTTCTTCTATTAGATTTGCTAAAGCTTTTGTCTTCTACTATTACAATACTTGATATTGAGAACTATATCGAAAAGGGTGTCTCATTATCTGGTCAAGCTTGGACTTTGAATATCTTAATACTTCATTCGAAATTACATCTCTAGCCATCATAATTTTCTGTATTCTGAGTAGACGATTGATTAGCTTCTTCGTAGGAGTCTTAAATGAGCCAAGGCGCTTGGTTATCCACTGGGCACATTCCCAAGGTTGTTTAACTTGTTGCGTTCTGTCGAGTTAGCGTATTATGCTTCTTTGACCCACTTAATGCACGAATTAGGATTCGATGTCTTCAACGTATAGATATGGATATTAACTTTAATGAGACATTGGTTTCATCAAATTCGGACACCCACAGCTCAATATATGGTCATCAGACGCTACATAGGTATGACTGTTAGGAACAACATCGAGTCACCAACTTACGGATGCAATTTGACAAAGATAGAGATCGATTTCGCACTTCACCTCTTCATGAGAGTTGCGGATATTTCTCTAAACCTTCCCACGATACCAAGATCGATGCTTTTGAACACCTAAAGCTCATGAAATAGTCAGCAGACGGTTGCATGTTCCAATTGTCACGAACAGTATCACAGCTAGAGTTTGAAGAAGGAATTTCACTCATATAGAGATTGGTTTAGATCACGACCTCTCCAGGAAACACGTAGGTATTTATCTTATCTTTCTTAAAAAACAAAGATCACTTCATTTCGACGAGTGTACCTCAAAATACGATGTTTCGGGCGCTTGATTGTCCGCAGCAGGCACTTGACTTCAATCTTTAGTGTTTTTGCTTTTGCAGCATTTGTACTTTTGTCTTTATTCACGCTTGTCTTCTCTTTCTTCTATTATAATTGCTGAAGCTTTTGTCTTGTTCTATTACAGTACTTCATGCTTTAGGACTTTATAGATAAGGGTACCTTATTTTCTGGTCAAGCTTGGACTTTCAATATCTTAATACTTCATTCAAAATTACTTCTCCAGCCTTCATAATGTTTGTATTCTGAATAGACGCTTGATTAGATTCAACGGACGCTTCTTAAATTAGCTAAGGCGCTTGGTTATCCACTGGGCAAATTCACATGGCTGTTTAACTCGTAGCATTCTTAGTAGTTAGCGTATTATGCTTCTTTGACCCTCTTAATGCACGAATTAGGGTTCGATGTCTTCATGAAACGTATAGATATGGATATTAACTTTAACGAGACATTGGTTTCATCCAATTCGGATACCTACAGCTCAATATATGGTCATCTGACGCTACACAGGTATGGCTGTCAGGAACAACATCAAGTCACTAACTTACGGATGCAATTTGACAAAGATAGAGATCGATTTCGCACTTAACCTCTTCATGAGAGTTGCGGGTATTTCTCTAAGCCTTCCGACGATACCAAGATCGATGATTTTGAACACCTAAAGCTCCTGAAATAGTCAGCAGACAGTTGCATATTCTAATTGTCACGAACAGTATCACAGCTAGAGCTTGAAGAAGGAATTTTACTCAGATAGAGATTGGTTTAGATCACGACCTCTCCAGGAAACACGTAGGTATTTCTCTTATCTTTCTTAAAAAACAAAGATCACTTAATTTCGACTAGCGTACCTCAAAATACGACGTTTCGGGCGCTTGATTGTAGACAGCAGGCGCTTGACTTCAGTCTTTAGTGTTTTTGATTTTGCAGCATTTGTACTTTTGTCTTTATTCACGCTTGTCTTCTCTTTCTTCTATTATAACTGCTGAAGCTTTTGTCTTCCTCTATTACAGTACTTCATGCTTCAGGACTTTATAGAAAAGGGTAACTTATTTTCTGGTCAAGCTTGGAATTTCAATATCTTAATACTTCATTAAAAATTACTTCTCCAGACTTCATAATGTTTGTATTCTTAATAGACGCTTGATTAGATTCAACGGACGCTTCTTAAATTAGCTAAGGCGATCGGTTATCCACTTGGCAAATTCACATGGATGTTTAACTCGTAGCATTCTTAGCAGTTAGCGTATTATGCTTCTTTGACCCTCTTAATGCACGAATTATGATTCGATGTCTTCATTGAACGTGTAGATATGGATATTAGCTTTAATGAGACACTGGTTTCATCCAATTCAGACACCTACAGCTCAATATATGGTCATCAGACGCTACACAGGGATCACTGTCAGGAACAACATCACGTCACCAACTTACGGATGCAATTTGACAAAGATAGAGAATGATTTCGCTCTTGACCTCTTCATGAGAGTTGCGGATATTTCTCTAAGACTTCCAACCATACCAAGATCGATGCTTTTTAACACCTAAAGGTCCAGAAATTGACAGCAGAAGTTTGCATGTTTCGATTGTCATGAATCGTTTCACATCTCAAGCATGAAGAAGGAATTTCACTCAGATAGATATTGGTTCAGATCTCGACATCTCCAGGAAACATGTTGGAATTTCCCTTATCTTTCTTAAAAAACAAAGATCACTTCATTTCGATGAGCGTACCTCAAAATACGATGTTTCGGGTGCTTGATTGTCGGCAGCAGGCGCTTAACTTCAATCTTCAGTGTTTTTGCTTTGGCAGCATTTGTAATTTTTGTCTTTATTCACGCTTGTCTTCTCTTTCTTCTATTAGAATTGCTAAAGCTTCTGTGTTCTTCTGTTACAGTACTTCGTGCTTCAAGACTTTATAGAAAAGGGCACCTTATTTTCTGGTCAAGCTTGGACTTTCAATATCTTAATACTTCATTCAAAATTACTTCTCCAGCCTTCATAATGTTTGAATACACACTTGATTACATTCACCAGACGCTTCTTAAATTAGCTAAGGCGCTTGATTATCCACTGGTCATATTCACATGGTTGTCTAACTCGTAGCATTCTTAGCAGTTAGCGTATTATGCTTCTTTGACCCTCTTAATGCACGAATTAGAATTCGATGTCTTCATGAAACGTGTAGATATGGATATTAACTTTAATGAGACATTGGTTTCATCCAATTCGGACACCTACAGCTCAATATATGGTCATCTGACGCTAAAAAGGTATGACAGTCAGGAACAACTTCAAGTCACCAAATTACGGATGCAATTTGACAAAGATAGAGATCGATTTCGCACTTGACCTCTTCAAGAGAGTTGCGGATATTTCTCTAAGCCTTCCGACGATACCAAGATCGATGCTTTTGAACACCTAAAGCTCCTGAAATAGTCAGCACACAGTTGCATGTTCTGATTGTCACGAACAGTATCACAGCTTGAAGAAGGAATTTCACTCAGATAGAGAATGGTTTAGATCACGACCTCTCCAGGAAACACGTAGGTATTTCTCTTATCTTTCTTAAAAAACAAAGATCAATTCATTTCGACTAGCGTGCCTCAAAATACGACGTTTCGGGCACTTGATTGTCGGCAGCAGGTGCCTGACTTCAATCTTTTGTGTTTTTGCTTTTGCAGCATTTGTACTTTTGTCTTTATTCACGCTTGTCTTCTCTTTCTTTAATTATAAATGCTGAAGCTTTTGTCCTCTTCTATTACAGTACTTCATGCTTCAAGACTTTATAGAAATGTGTACCTTATTTTCTGGTCAATCTTGGACTTTCAATATCTTAATACTTCATTCAAAATTCCTTCTCCAGCCTTCATAATGTTTGAATAGACGCTTGATTAGATTCAACGGACGCTTCTTAAATTAGCTAAGGCGCTTGGTTATCCACTGGGCAAATTCACATGGCTGTTTAACTCGTAGCATTCTTAGCAGTTAGCGTATTATGCTTCTTTGACCCTCTGAATGCACGAATTTTGATTCGATGTCTTCAAAATACGACGTTTCGGACGGTTGATTACCGGTAGCAGGCGCTTGACTTCCATCTTCAGTGTTTTTGCTTTTGTAGCATTTGTACTTTTGTTTTTATTCACGTTTGTCTTCTCTTTCTTCTATTAGAATTGCTGAAGCTTTTGTCTTCTTCTATTACAGTACTTCATGCTTCAAGACTTTCTAGAAAAGGGTACCTTATTTTCTGGTTAAGCTTGGACTTTCAATATCTTAATACTACATTCAAAATTACTTCTCCAGCCTTCATAATGTTTGTATTCTGAACAGACGCTTGATTAGGTTCACCGGATGCTACTTAAATCTGCTGAGGCGCTTGATTATCCACTGGGCACATTCACAAGGCTGTTTAACTCGTAGCATTCTTAGCAGTTGGCGTATTATGCTTCTTTGTCCCCCTTAATAGACGAATTAGGATTCGATGTCTGCATGAAACCTGTAGATATGGATATTAGATTTAATGAGACACCGGTTTCATCCAATTCGGACACCTCCAGCTCAATATATGCTCATCGGACGCTGGATAGGTATGACTGTCAGGAACAACATCACGTCACCAACTTACGGATGCAATTTGACATAGATAGAGATCGATTTCGCTCTTGACCTCATCATGAGAGTTGCGGATATTTCTCTAAGCCTACCAACGATACCAAGATCGATGCTTTTGAACACCTAAAGCTCCTGAAATAGTCAGCAGACGCTTGCATGTTCTGATTGTCACGAACAGTATCACAGCTAGAGCTTGAAGAAGGAATTTCACTCAGATAGAGATTGGTTTAGAGCTCTACCTCTCCAGGAAACATGTAGGTATTTCTCTTATCTTCCTTAAAAAACAAAGATCACTTCATTTCGACAAGCGTACCTCAAAATATGACGTTTCAGGCGCTTCATTGTCGGCAGCAGGCGCTTGACTTCAATCTTCAGTGTTTTTGCTTTCGCTGTATTTGTACTTTTGTCTTTATTCACCGTTGTCTTCTCTTTCTTTTATTAGAATTACTGAAGCTTTTGTCTTCTTC
Source organism: Ammopiptanthus mongolicus (assembly GCA_039655645.1). Classification (NCBI taxonomy): domain Eukaryota; kingdom Viridiplantae; phylum Streptophyta; class Magnoliopsida; order Fabales; family Fabaceae; genus Ammopiptanthus; species Ammopiptanthus mongolicus. The sequence goes on along the minus strand of CM077348.1, from coordinate 51,726,177 downwards.
TATACAGTACTTCATGCTTCAAGACTATAAAGAAAAGGGTACCTTATTTTCTGGTCAAGCTTGGACTTTCAATATCTTAATACTTCATTCAAAATTATTTCTCCAGCCTTCATACTATTTGACAGTCATAAGGCGCTTGATTATCCACTGGGCACATTCACAAGGCTGTTTAACTCGTAGCATTCTTAGCAGTTAGCGTATTATGCTTCTTTGACCCTCTTAGTGGACGAATTATGATTCGATGTCTTCAAGAAACTTGTAGATATGGATATTAGATTTAGTGAGACGCCGGTTTCATCCAATTCGGACACCTACAGCTCAATATATGGTCATCATACGCTACGTAGGTTTGACTGTCAGGAACAACATCACATCACCCACTTACGGATGCAATTTGACGATGATAGAGATCGATTTCGCTCTTGACCTCTTCTTGAGAGTTGCGGATATTTCTCTAAACCTTCCAAAGATACCAAGATCGATGCTTTTGAACACCTAAAGCTCCAGAAATTGTTAGCAGACGCTTGCATGTTCTGATTGTCATGAACAGTATCACATCTCAAGCTTGAAGAAGGAATTTCACTCAGATCGGGATTGGTTCAGATCTCAACTTCTCTAGGAGACAAGTAGGTATTTATCTTATATTTCTAACAAAACCAAGATCACTTCATTTCGAAGAGCGTACCTCAAAATACGATGTTTCGGACGGTTGATTACCGGTAGCAGGCGCTATACTTCCATCTTCAGTGTTTTTGCTTTTATAGCATTTGTACTTTCGTTTTTATTCACGCTTGTCTTCTCTTTCTTCTATTAGAATTGCTGAAGCTTTTGTCTTCTTCTATTACAGTACTTCATGCTTCAAGACTATATAGAAAAGGGTAACTTATTTTCTGGTTAAGCTTGGACTTTCAATATCTTAATACTGCATTCAAAATTACTTCTCCAGCCTTCATAATGTTTGTATTCTGAACAGATGCTTGATTAGGTTCACCGGACGCTTCTTAAATCAGCTAAGGCGCTTGATTTTACACTGGGCACATTCACAAGGCTGTTTAACTCGTAGCAGTCTTAGCAGTTAGCGTATTATGCTTCTTTGTCCCTCTTAATGGACGAATTAGGATTCGATGTCTGCATGAAACCTATAGATATGGATATTAGATTTAATGAGACACCGGTTTCATCCAATTCGGACACCTCCAGCTCAATATATGCTCATCGGATGCTGCTTAGGTATGACTGTCAGGAACAACATCACGTCACCAACTTACGGATGCAATTTGACATAGATAGAGATCGATTTCGCTCTTGACCTCTTCATGAGAGTTGCGAATATTTCTCTAAACCTTCCAAAGATACCAATATCGATGCTTTTGAACACCTAATGCTCCAGAAATTGTCAGCAGACGCTTGCATGTTCTGATTGTCATGAACAGTATCACATCTCAAGCTTGAAGAAGGAATTTCACTCAGATCGTGATTGGTTCAGATCTCAACTTCTCCAGGAGACAAGTAGGTATTTATCTTATCTTTCTAACAAAACCAAGATCACTTCATTTCGAAGAGCGTACCTCAAAATACGACGTTTCGGACGGTTGATTACCGGCAGCAGGCGCTTGACTTCCATCTTCAGTGTTTTTGCTTTGCTAGCATTTGTACTTTTGTTTATATTCATGCTTGTCTTCTCTTTCTTCTATTAGAATTGCTGAAGCTTTTGTCTTCTTCTATTACAGTACTTCATGCTTCAAGACTTTACAGAAAAGGGTACTTTATTTTCTGGTTAAGCTTGGACTTTCAATATCTTAATATTGCATTCAAAATTACTTCTCCAGCCTACATAATGTTTGTATTCTGAACAGACGCTTGATTAGTTTCACCGGACGCTTCTTAAATCAGCTAAGGCGCTTGATTATCCACTGGGCACATTCACAAGGCTGTTTAACTCGTAGCATTCTTAGCAGTTACCGTATTATGCTTATTTGACCCTCTTAGTGGACGAATTAGGATTCAATGTCTTCATGAAACTTGTAGATATGGATATTAGATTTAATGAGTCACTGGTTTCATCCAATTCAGACACATACAGCTCAATATATGGTCCGCAGACGCTATATAGGTATGACTATCAGGAACAACATCAAGTCACCAACTTTCGAATGCAATTTGACAAAGATAGAGATCGATTTCGCTCTTGACCTCTTCATGAGAGTTGCGGATATTTCTATAAGCCTTCCAACGATACCAAGATCGATGCCTTTTAACACCTAAAGCTCCAGAAATTGTTAGCAGACGCTTGCATGTTCTGCTTGTCATGAACAATATCACTTCTCAAGCATGAAGAAGGAATTTCACTCAGATCGGGATTGGTTCAGATCTCGACTTCTCCAGGAGACATGTAGGTGTTTATCTTATCTTTCTAACAAAATCAAGATCACTTCATTTCGACGAGCGTACCTCAAAATACGACGTTTCCGACGCTTGATTATCGGCAGCTGGCGCTTGACTTCAATCTTCAGTGTTTTTGCTTTTGCATCATTTGTACTTTTGATTTTATTCACGCTTGTCTTCTCTTTCTTCTATTAGAATTGCTGAAGCTTTTGTCTTCTTCTATTACATTACTTGATGCTTCAAGACTTTATAGAAAATGGTACCATTTTTTGGGGTCAAGCTTGGACTTTGAATATCTTAATACTGCATTCAAAATAACTTCTCCAGCCTTCATAATGTTTGTATTCTGAACAGACGCTTGATTAGGTTCACCGGACGCTTCTTAAATCTGCTGAGGCGCTTGATTATCCACTGGGCACATTCACAAGGCTGTTTAACTCGTAGCATTCTTAGCAGTTGGCGTATTATGCTTCTTTGTCCCCCTTAATAGACGAATTAGGATTCGATGTCTGCATGAAACCTGTAGATATGGATATTAGATTTAATGAGACACCGGTTTCATCCAATTCGGACACCTACTGCTCAAT